>BQNB010117611.1:1605-21142 GCA_026074375.1 Tanacetum coccineum
TGATTATGATTGTTGTTTCCATGAAGTAATACCCCAGATTAGCTTCCGCTGCTATATGTAAAAATGGGGGTGTTACATGCTGTACTGCAGAGGTGCTGGCCTCGCCAGTCCTACGTCTCATGCGCCTCGTGTACTCTATTGGTGTCTCAGAATAGCTCGTGTATGTCACACCTGCCCTGTCCATCATCCGTGCGAGGCTAGTGGTAGTCCATGTACAGAATCTGGAAAAATCCTGAGCCATCGCACTAACACCTCACGCTGCTCAGCTAACGTCCAACGTATCTCGTGCACATCCTCCTCTAATCTAGCCATCCTTTGTGGCATGGTCCTGGCAGCAACTGGTGGTAGTGGTGGCACCGCCTGTACTGGTGCCGGATCAGCCTGGCCACCCTCATCAACAATAGGGGCATCTTGAGCCACCCTAGGGGCACCAGCCGTAGCATCGGGCTGCCTGTCTGGTCCCATGGCCACCCAAGCCCAAGTATCATCAAGCTGCTTACAAATCTGCAGTCTCACTAACTCAGCCATATCAATAATCGGAAGCTCAGGGGCAATAACTGTTAATCCTCCAAGTATCTCCGCAGTCAGGAGTCCAAAATGCTCAGCCAAACGAGCCATAAACTGTCCACCAAAGATATGAGCCCTGCTCTTCCTCCTAGCCGCAAACAACCTTAAGTATCTAGCCAATAAATAAGGGAAGTTGACCGAGTCAACGTCCATCCCTCTCAAGTAAAATAAATCAGTCACGGTCATCTTCTTAGGTGCCTGACTCCTCCCAGCAATACTACAAGCAATCAACCTATGGCACAGCCTAAGAATCAGATCCCGAATCGCAGTGTAAGACGGGGCTGTGCCAAGGAAATCTCTAGCAGATGAGATCCCTATCCAATAATCCCTCAGATCCCCCTTGTCGGGGATCTGTCTCACACTCCTGTCCTAGTAAGCACCGAATCCAGCAGTCTGCATCTCCTCATCAGTGTGTAATCCCAAGGCTAAAATAAAATGCCTCCAACTCATGTGCCTCCTAGCTCTACCCAACTGAAACTGTAGAGCTCCAGGCATGTCTAAATCGAGTATAGCCTGACCAAACCTAAATGTACTAAAAAACTCCCAAATAAGCTCGTGTGCCAACGACCTCCTAATGTCAAATAGCCACCTCCAAGCCTGGCTAGTGAACAAACTAACTCCCAGAGCACTTGTGCTCCATGAGCATCCTACCACTCAATCCCTCAACCATCAAGTTTGGTAGTCCCCCAAAATCAAATACCTTTACCCTGTGCACCTCCCTCCTATATATCCTAGCTAATCTCACCTCGAAATCCTCAATATCAGCCTTTGTGTACTCTTAACTCTGGTACCTAAGAAATGGGTATCTCTGCTCACGCAGTGGAAGAGCCATGTCTGCAAAATCAACGAGAATAGCACAAAGATTATAGAATTTTTAACCTTTTGTTATGAGGGTGGATACGGCGTATTCATAAATGGATACACCATATAATCTTTATGATACTATGGTTGTATGGGGGTTTGTTTAGTCATACGGTGATAGGTTTTTTAAATTTTCAGGATCATGTTTAAGTCAATACGCTATATTCAATTTAATGAATACGCCGTATGAGGTTTAAAATTGCGTAAAATTTTGTCAGTACGCCGTATCCAGTGAGTGGATACGCCCCCACATTGATTCCTGCAATTGAAAAAGAAAGGGGTTCCTTGTTTACCCATTTTACCCAATAAACTCACAAAACTTTCAACATTCATTCAGGAGGGGGGGGGGGGTAGAAAAAATAGCATTCAAAACAAATGCATTATTCTCTAAACACTATTTAAAACAACCCTAATTCTATTTGAATTCGAAATAGTAAATCGAAAAGAAAAAGGGAAAGATTATTACCGTTTGATTGTGATAAAGGAGAGTGCTATAACGAATCAAGAACAAGGGATGATCTCTAGGAATTTTAGTGGTAAAATTTGTGTGTGTGTGTGTGGTGAAATGTTTTTGGTAAAAACATATCCGACGCATTGATTGAGTTTTTATACCCAAACTCAATACGCCGTATCGAGGTTTGCATGATACGCCGTATGGGCGAATTTTGTTGACTAGTCAACGCAAGTCTAATAAATAGTGGGATACGCCAATATAGGGCTTTTACCCTAATACGCCGTATCCATCCTTGGAGACCCAATTTTCTTAAAATTAAAGCAAGAAACGTTACATTGGCCCTCCACAATGTTATCGCATAATCACCATCCTTATAATACCACTTAGGGTCGAACGGAATGCCAAACGGCACATATAAATTCATAACGAGAAAGAATAGAATTCCATTTATGTAATATCTCCAAATCACGATTTTTACTTTTAAGTTCATGACGAAACTTCCCGTTCCGAAAGTTTTAATGATTTTATCATGACTTGTTTCAAAAAGCCCATTTGGCCCATGTGTATTTCATTACCCTCTGAAGACTGTATTATATCAATATGATTATCATTATTGTCTTTTTCCTATTTTAAATCATCAGGGACGAATAATGTTGAAGGGGATTATTATCATTAACAGTACTAACAACATTGTTCTCTTCATCATATCCAGACACGATGTTTCATTTTTTAAATCAAATTCCTCGATTTGTTCGAGGTTTAAAGATTGGTTCAGTTAATAAATCTGATTTAGACGTTTGAGCATCATTGTAAACAATGAGCTGGAAATTCATTCTCACAATCCTTTAATAGGAAGTTAAATCATCGAATAAACTAAAATAGCAGGCTCAGGTGATGGGAAGTTAAGGCATGACTTTTTCATTATCGTTTTTTGAATCCATTCTTAAATCATTGGTAGAAACTATTTTATAGGAAAACGTGTTTTTCTCAATAATTACCGTGTAATCTTCATCATCGGAATTGTCAAACAAAACTCTAAAGTCAATTTCATTGTTAAGAGAACTTACCGTGGGTTCACAAGATAGTGTTTTGAGATACCTCATCATTAATGATTTAGTGGGTAATGCGGTTTAACGGATCTGAGGTCATGAATGTCTTCATCCACTCAGGTTTTACCATACTTAGCAGTTTCCAATTAATCACTTTCTCATGTTTTCAAGCTTTTTCTCCTCGAGCCTGATATATTCCTTCCAATTAATGTTCAAATCGTCCATACTGAAACATTCTTACTAGAAAAACTATTAAATAAACCAATCGTAGTATTCCGTGAACTGAAACACCGTATCACACAAACCAAATTAGGCAAACAAGTAGGTATTAAAATACTCTAACACTAATCCTTAGGGTTAGATCTAATCTTAAAAACCTAAACATAAATTAAAATTCCAAGATTATGTTTCACTCCCGGGGCGAAAAAGGCACCAAAAAACTTGATGTCGTCGTTGTGATGTATATTTAAGATGTTTCAAATTTTTAAATTCTTATTTTGCCGACTTAACCAAAATCACAATTTAACGGGGCATTCAGTGTAACTGATCGGTGGTACGATTCATGGTAAGTAGGGGAGTCGAAACTGAAGCGAGGTTTCATTAAATCGCTAATTTATTTATATTTTGGTTATCTAATGCCTATGTTAATTCTAATCTATTGTCAACCTATGCTAAAAACCTATTTAGTTATTATCCTAATTCTTAAAGGTATAAGCGGGATGGGTTTCAGCCTGAGTGACTGGCACAAGGTTGGTCGGTAACTATAATTCAAATTTCAAGGATACTTTATCCCACGCAGCTAATTAACAAAAGATCAAGATAGCGGACGAGCCTTAGGATAGAAAACTGTATTAACCATTATTAATACGATTAGGTATGTTGGCTTTGTTTACTTTTGTGCAATGATTCTCTTCTCTTTGAGGTGGCATTATTTCTTAAGACTTTAGGCGAGACTTCTTCCTTTGACCAGAGACAATATAATTCTGTCCCACAATTAAAGCATCCACATTAACATCCTTCATTTGATGATTATAATCTATCTGAAGGATTAAAGAATGGTGATTTCTTGTTAAACCTAACTCGTAGGAGGACTTTTACCCACTTATGCTTCAATGGTAATTTATTACACTAGTAGTCCACTTGTCTAACTATTCCAATGGAATCAGTACATTATTGTTCAATTCTCTAGGTTCACCTTCTAATCAACAGTTTCTATAAACCATTGGTTAAGATCCAATTTAACTAGTTAAAGCCCGAAGCGTTTTCCTAGACACAGATTTAGAAGGTTAATATTTGTGTGATCCTATGATTCTAGATGTATAAATTACTATATGGAGAGCTATCTTGGACTTTAGATTACTTGGTCCGTATCACTAGATCCAGTTGAATGATAGGTCGCATACAAAAGCACGTAAACAAGTATAAATTGATAAACATAAACAAGCATTCAACGATAAATCAAGAAATCGAGATAAACAATACCAAACATTCAAATCTTCATAATAATAAAGTAATAGCCGAAGGTATTAGCCTTCAAACATATAATATATAATTGTGCAATTATTTACCCAAGGTAAACTAACCGATGTTAACGAATTGGTACCAAAAACTGAACGTTTAATAAAAGTATATGGAATTACATGTTGTCTCCTATGGAATTGATAACGTTGCTTGACCTCTTTTGCTCTTTTTCTCCTCTGAAATCGACTTTTGTGGTTTAGGTATCGAGAATATGATTTAGCACACTTAAAACTCATTTTTGAGTTTTGTATTTATAGGGTCTGGAAGTCGGTGTCGATACGGCGTATCCAAGGTTTTGGATACGGTGTATTGGGGATTTCTTGGAGTAGGGACAATGCTTGATATCTTCCAGAATATTATATTCATTCTTATTTCCAATATGGTCGTATTGGTCCTCTTCTCTGGTACGGCGTTATTGATCTGTTTCCTTTTGTTGGTCTTGGTGAGTGCAGGCTCGGTAGCCGTATTTCCTTGATGGATACGGCGTTTTGGTCTTCAGAATAGTAATCTTCAAAATATCTTTATTTAAGCTCTAGAAGGCGCCTTTTAACTAATATTCACCAATACGTAATAATTACTGCAATTCTTAAATATGAACGATGAACGATTAAGTAACAATTCTTTGCAATAATTATACAAATGGGTTAATAACATGGGATAAATGATGCTATAAAATAGATGTTATTTGATGTCATCACTTCCCATATGTGTTTCGTGTTTATAGGGTAAGTGTGTTCACTTATCGTTATCCGAAGGTAGCGAGCCGTCCGGAGCTTTCCATGCTTCGTGTTTGCATCTTTGTTACTTGGCCACCAGGATTTGGCTTCATCATGTTAAAGCAAAAATAAAATACCTAAATTTAAGAATAGAAGGGCCCTCCGAGGTAAGCTAACACTTTTGAAAATGGCTACCTCGGACGGGTTACTTAATGCTAGTAAATATGTGTTGTGATTACAAGTTCACTCAATTACTTCCGTTAGTTTCCCAATCGTGGTTAGACTTTTTCACTAGTACCTTGGGTGCTGCTCTTTCCACTTCGACCGATGGTCTTGTCTTGATTCCCACCGAAACTTCTTGGTTGAGGAATTCCAGCTTTATGGTTGCCAACCCCGTTAACACTTCTGTTTTGGAGTTTAAGATTTTTGGAAGATGCGTTATCCGAAACCTATGGAATGGGGTTGTTGCATCCATAATTTCTTCGTTGTACTTCCTTTCCTGTTTTGTTGCTGGCGTGTGGTTTCTTTCTATCTGAGAAACCAATGTTAGTGAATCAATGAAAACGTGTAAGTCCTTCATACCTTTGCTGGCAGAGGCGACTAATCCTACCAGTAATGCCTCACAATCCATGGCATGGTCGGATGCGTTAAATTTCAAGCGGATGGCATACGAGTGCATCTTTTCATCAGGACAGACTAGGATTATCCCTATACCCGAACCTTCTTCGATTGCTTCTTTGCCTAGGTATAGCCTCCAGGCCCTTGGTGTTGGGGTTAATTTTGCTTGAAGCTTCTTGCTTAAGTTGGACGTTTCCCCTTCATTTGCATCTGGTGTTTTCTGCACTTGCTCTCCTTGCCCAAAGAATTTCTTCACTACTGATCCTTCGACCTCCTTTCTTTGGATGTACGAGATGTCATATGTTCGTATTTTGGCAGCCCGTGTTACTAGTCTTCCTTCTCTTCCAGAGAGCTTGTCCATTGGTCCGTCAGTCATTACCGTCACTTTGTGTTTTCTGAAGGTTGTCCTCAGGGATCTTGTTGTGTGAATTAAAGCTTGCACCATTTTTTCTGTTGGGTTGTAGCATATCTCCATTCCTTGTAGTGGTCGGCTTACATAAGAGACAGGTGTTTGGACTCCTTCCCTTTCTACCATCAGAATGGAGCTTACCGTCTCATTTCTTTTTCGCAGGCATAACATCAGCTCTTCTCCTTCCTTCAGGATAGCCAATGTTTACAATTTGCTTAATTTCCTTTTTATCCTTTGGAAGGCTTATTCGGCCTCATTCGTCTAGCCAGATTCTGTTGTTGCATCCATCCTCATGCGGATCTTCTTAATGAGGTACTTGAGCTCTATAAGTTTTGAGATATATTTGCCAACATCTATCAGTTGCAGGAATAAACTTCGTATTTGGTTTGGACTTTTCAGGATGGGGATTTAGATGATTGTCTACACTTTTTCTGGGTCTGCTCTTACTCCTTCCTTTGTCACCATATGGCCAAGGAACATTCCTTCCTCTACTCCGAATGAGGATGTATTCTGATCAATTTTGACGTTCACTCTTTTTAACTTTCTTAGTGTTTCTTCGACATCTTAAACTAAGCTTTGCTCCCTTTTGCTTTTCACTACTATTTCTTCCAAGTATACTTCCATGTTTTGCCCTCTTTGATCGGCCAAGACCTTTTCCAACATCCTCTAAAGTGTCGCAGCCGAGTTTTTTAATCCTTTTGGCATGTGCGTGAAACAATATACCCCTTCTTCCGTATGAAACCTGGTTTTTTCTTTGTCATTCTCTACCATTCTTATTTGGCTGTTTTCTTTTGGGAGTCGCAGGAAACATTTGTACGAGTATTCCATCAATGATGCTAGTTCTTCCCCTTCCTCCGGAAAGGGGTACATATCCTTAGCACAGACTTTGTTGAGGCTAGAGTAATCCACTTGCACCTTCCAAGTTCCATTTGCTAGCTTAACAAGTATCGTATTGGCGACCCATTTGGGGTGTTGAACCTTTTTTATCGTCCCTTCCTTCAGCTAACGGAACAACCTTTCTTTCAATGTCTGTCTTTCGTCTGGTGTCATGGGTCGTCTCTTATGGACCATCGGTTCGGCGAGAGGGTATATCTTTAGTTGATGCTCCATGACGAATCGTGGTACGGAAGTTCTTTTTGACCCGACCTATGTGAATACCTCTATATTTTCCCGGAGCACATCTGTTAACAACCGTTTGCAATCGGTTGTCAACGTGGTCCCCATTATTACGTGCTGGTTCGGACATTCTTGGTTGATGGTGAATACTTCCACTAAGTTTTCCTTATCCCATGTTTTTTTGAGCGCACTGGACCTTGGCTAGGCCCATGGCCAGAGCTGCTTTTTGTTCTTAGTATTGCTTGTTCTCTTATCCTGGACATTTGCTCTTCACATTGACGCCACTGTACCTCCTTCCACGAACCTTATACCCTTTCCAGCTGTCTATATTCTTACAGAGCTTCTCTACTTGTCTCCATTGTCACGATTCCTTGGTTAGTGGGGAATTTAATCATAGAATGGATGGTAGAGCCTACCGCTATGAGGCTTCTCATTCCGGTCCTTCCTATTATGACGTTGTACGAACGACATTTTACTATTGCAAATTCCATTAGCACCATTTTGTTCCTTCCTGCCTTTCCTATAGTTACTTAAAGGTCTATTATTCCTAAACGGTGGTACGTTTATCTTGAGAAACCTATCAGCGGAGCTCTACATTTTCTTAGTCTTGATCGGATGTTAACACTGAGGTTTCTGAAGCAATGTTCATACATGATCTCTGACGAACTTTCGCCATCGACAAGAATCCTTTAGACCTGATGATCTCCAATCATTCCTTCCAATATGATGGGTTCACCCGTTAGTTAATTCTGATAGATCGCTTGGAAGGTGAGTTCATCTGTTAGACCGAACTTTATTCGTTAGTTAATTACGAGGGATCGCTGGGAAGGTGAGTTCATCTGTTAGACCGGACCTTTCTCCTTTAAAAGATCTTTTGCGATTTCCTCTTCCCCTTATCATGTTTATGAATTTTACGTTGTTGCTTCCTTGACTCTCGCTCCTCTGGTTGTTCCGGCGGATTTCCTTCACCAGATGGGCCAACTTCCCCGAGGCCACAACTTCTTCTATCTGCTTTTTTAACTAATAGCAATCTTTGGTGTTGTGGTCTCTGTCTCTCTGGTAATCATAAAATTTGTTCAAGTTTTGTTTTTCAGGGGTTCCAATTAAAGGTGGTGGTTCTGGGAAGCGCACACTTTCCATGGCCAGGATCTCCTTTGGAGTTTTGATGAGTAGGGTGAAAGTATCTTTTCTAGGATAAGGAGTGTATATCCCCATGTTTCTTCGTGTTTCTTTCGGACCAACTCTGTTTCTAGCTTTTTCGGGTCCTCCGGACCATGCCAGACGGACATTTCCTTTGTCCCACTGAGAAGGACGGACCATTTCCGCTAAACCCGCGACAACTTCTCCTTTAATGAAAGCCCTGACTCTTTCGACTCGTCCACCATCTTGGGTATTTTGTTGTTGAGCTTTTTATTGAGTTCCGGATGACCATGACCATGCATAAAAGCTGATATACGTAGAACCAGAGAAACTCCCTTTATGTGCGAACTTTTAGACTTGAACTGATCCATGAAAGCTTACAAACCTTCATTCTTTCTTCTCTTGATGCCGTAAATCTCTATAGGGTCTTTGGCATATCTTTTTTGTTGTGAAAATTCATCCAAGATTTTTTGACTTAGTTCCTCGAAACTGTCCACGCTCTTAGGGTCCAAATCATCAAACCAGTTTCGTGCCGCTCCACCTAAGGTTTGGCAGAACATTTGACAACAAACGGGCATTGGCCATTCTTCTTGCTCGGCCGCCGTTAAGATGATACCTAATTGATCCTTCAGATCTTTGTTCCCCTCATATACCCTGATGTTTCGGGGGAGCTTTGCCCTTCGATGATATTTGAAGCGAGTGATTCTTTGGGTATAAGGAGTTAGTTTAGGTCTTTTGTAGGGTGAATTCAGTTCTTCGCACGTGCCTTCCGAACCTTCTTCGTATTCAGAGTCCGAGCTTCTTTCTTGGCGCCCAGACCTTTTTCCTCTAGACTTGGACCTTTCCCTTCTTGTTTTCTCTTTGGTTATGCTCCGGTCTTCCAACCTTCTTGACCTTCTTAGGTGTGCCGGTTCTTTGTTCTTAGAAGGAGTCCTCTGACTTTTACCGGCAAAATAAGTTTGTCTGTGAGTGTCGGATGTGCCGGAAGATTCAAGGTAGAATCGATCGAAAAAACCCCTTGCTAGCGACCTCTCCGGAGCTTCTTAATCAGAGTCAACATATGCAAGTCTTCTTGGCATAGCTTTTGTCTTGGCTTGCTGGTCATGCTCTTGATCATGGTTCTCAACACATCAATGTTTTCTTTGATAAAGGTCGAAGAAAAGGAAGGTGTTTTCTGCGTTTGTAAGACTGGTTCGGTAGGTCCCTCGTAAGTTTCTGTTCCAACGTTTCTTACTTCCACTCCCCGAATTTCCTCCTCCATAGGTCGCAAGTCAACCATGCCTTCTTCGGTTTTGTTCTTTAGGTAGATTGGGATGTCGAGTCCCAGGGATGGCGCCAAATGTTAAGGTAAATTTACGTGGACTACTTAATCTTGGTAAAAGTGACCTCAACCTTAATGAATATCTGTATCAACTTGGTTCTTTCGAACCTTAATCCTTCATCTCCTAGCTGAAAATAAGAAAGAACAATGTTAGCTTGCCTCAGGGAGTTAATCTAGGACCAATTCCGGTGTAAGAGGTAGTATAGTGATATGAGATAAATGTGAAGAATATAAAGTGTGGTCCAGAGTAGGTGTTGTGTGTATCGTCCTGGGAAAAGTAGCTCCCCCTTTATACTATTTGGGATTCGCTACAAGACATAACAGTGGGGCTCTCTCTTGGTACAATTTGTCGGCTACGTGTCATTCCAAGCACAATGTTCCTTCACAAGGAGTGTACCTTTGTCGGATTGTCATTAGATACCGTTGCGCTAGGACGGAGCTAATAACTCCGAACATGATATGTCCTTCGACATACCAACTTCTCCGGAGTTCTGGTGGTGACTCCGGACCTGACATGTACTTCAACAAGTCAGCATCTCCGAAGCGTTTGTTTAGTTTAGCTCGTGTTAGTTTGGCAGGAGTATCTAAGCTAAATTTTTCCTCCGGATCATCCAAGGTAGACTATACCTCATCAGATCTAATTCTTCTTTCTTTACTCTCATTTCAAAGGCTAGTAACCCTGTTTTCATTAAAGATTTTGGCCCCATTTCTCTCATAGGCGTTCATTACAAAATCATAGCTAAAATTCTAGCTAATCGACTATCTAAGGTGTTTGATGACAGTCCTCTTATTCTTTGTGAGATTGTCGAATGGTTCAAAAAAGAAGAAAAAGTTGTTAATTTTCAAGGTTGATTTTGAGAAAGCTTTTGACTCGGTGAGCTAGAAATATTTAGAATTTGTTCGTCTTAATCTTGGCTTTGTCTCTAGTTAATGGTATTCCTACCTCGGAATTTTCTATCAAACGTGGCCTCAGGCAAAGAGACACTCTATCACATTTTCTTTTTATTCTTGTTATGGAGGGGTTGCATAACGCTCTCTGTATCGGGGTTAGCTTGGGTCTTATACGAGGTGTCAAATTTGGTTCTCCTGAAGTAACTATATCTCATCTATTTTATGCTGACGACGTGATTATCACTACCGAATGGAATGCTAATGATTTAGACAATATCATTCGTGTTTTACAGGTCTCCTACTTAGATTCGGGTTTAAAAATTAATATTCAGAAATCTAACGTTTATGGCATTGGGGTTTCGGATGTTGATGTCTCTTCTATGGCTAGTAATTCTCGATGCGCTTCAAGATCCTTTCCGTTTACTTATCTTGGGTTAACCGTTGGTTGTAGTATGAGTTTGACATCAAGTGGGCAGGTTTTATTGGACTGGTTTCAATCGAAGTTATCCTCGTGGAAGGCTAATATCCTTTCTATAGGAGGTCGTCACACCATAATAAATATATTATTGGTAGGCTCGGTATCTATTACTTCTCGATTTTCAAGGTCCCTAAATATGTTCTAAATTCCTTGGAAAGATCCCGAGCAATGTTTTTTTGGGGAGGTACTCACGAGGTTAGAAAACTATCTTGGATTAAACAGAAAAATGTCCTCTATTCTTATGATAACCGCGACTTAAACATTGGTAGTCTTAAAGATTTGAACCCCATCCTTTTCCAAAAGTGGCATTGGAAGTTCTTATCGCACAAGAACGTGCTCTTGGTTAAAGTTATCAAAGATTTACATGCTTAGGAAAGTGCCTTTGATAATAATGGTTGCATATATAACGGTACGTGGGCTAGTGATGCGTATTTTGTTTTAAAGTAATTATTTAACAAGTTTTAAATTTATAAAAACTCGTTCACCGATGTCTACACGTACTAACGAGCAGACAACCCGGTCATATGTAATGTAGGATTGGTAAATCCAAGGTCGTCCTAAGAGCTAAGTTTAGATTAGTTATATTTTAAAATGTCACAGGTTTAAAAATGGTTTGAATTATTTTGAGAATTAAGACAAGAAATAAAATGCGTAAAAGTAAATTGAAAAGAAGACTATAAGGAGAAAGGCGTGCTAACCTAGTTATTTCATTACTACTGTTTATGACATGTTTCCTAGTGCAATGTCTAAGTATCGTTTTATTAGTGTTCTAATATCAACATATCTGAATTGGCATTCGCGGTCTGTCCTATACTTCCTAGGATCTCAATTTCTTAAAAGCCTCGATGTTAATGTATCCTGCTCGTAGCTATTAAGTACTAACCATCCAAAAGACTCCTCTATAACCTTAATAGATTATTAACCCTCTCCGAAAGAGTTCCTACACTTTTTAAAGTATTTAGAGTAATCGAGGCGGTAATCGGTTCGATTCCTACACTAGGGATATATGCCAACTTATCCTAGTACCTTGGTAATCCTAAGTTCAGCGGTTTGCCTAATAAAGGGATTAATAGGATCAAAATTAACTTTTAATATCGCCAAAATGCATGGATCTATGACAAGCTATAAGGATATCTAATAAAACGATAATTAAACAGGAAACATAAATCATAACAATAGCAATTACATAACTAGGCTAGCATTATGAGTGCTTAGCCACTCATGGTAAAAAATAGTAAGAGATAATGGAAGATTTCATTGATCGAAAGCTCATAATTCTTAAAGTAGTCGTTTATGAATGATTAAATACAAAAGTAAGTAAAGTGATTTCTCCTTTGGACTTCAGATGGATTTCTTCGACCTATGGAAGGTTGGTTCGACCCTTGATGCTGTGGTAGAAGGGTTGATGATGAGTAAGCAGAATGAGGGCTCTATTTATAATATTCGAACTTATTACGGCATAACCCTTGTGTATGGTTACGCCGCAATCATGCTGATATGGGCTTCCTTTTTGTAGGCTTAAAATGGTTACGACGTAACTTCAACGTACGTGTTACGCCGTAATGCTGACTAGGATGACTCATCTTTCCATAATGAGATGTGTTACGGCGTAAACTTTACAAGTGGTTAAGCCGTAACCTTGGTGATGACACGTCTTGCCTTAAATAAGTTACGGCGTAACACCTGCGGGGTGGTTACTCCATAATCAAGTCTTAAAATCTAATTTTGCTTGTTATTGTGTCCAAATCCCATGTTTCTTGCTCAAATGCTTGATTTCTTCTTGAAAACAATAAATAAGCGATTAAGTACCATTTTCATGCATTTATGAGATATTTATAAGCATTTTGATACTAAAAAGTATTAATTATTTAATGTTATCAAATATCCCCCCACTTGACTTCTACTTGCCCTCAAGCAGATATGTTAGAATAATTTATAAAAGGATTTTCCCAATTTAAATCGGCGAAAATGAATTCATAATTTACTTATGCTAGAAAACATCAAAGCCGAACACCTCACGAAAAGGGGACCAAAATCACTCAACTCTCAAACTAGTCTCAGTGTTTCATTTTTGGGGTGATCGCTCAACTGCTCAGTCATAGCATGTATTCTATTATAAGCTTGGAAAGTAAACAAATCTGCACCAGTTAGAGTTAGGGTCTTAATGGCTCTCAAGGGCAACATGAGTGACACATAGGTTTACAGGGTGAATCATCCCTTAATTGCAAACTTTACCAAAAGCGTTACACCAACAATGGCGACAAAATCACACATACATATCCGTAACGACGGATGAGACATGTATGATTGCTCACTCCCTTATTCGAGCAAAACCAAAGGTTAAGTTGGAGAATGATATAGGGTAGGATAAGACACGAGATACACATTAATTGGTGTTAAGTAAAATACACAAAACAAATAGTCTAAATAATCTAGGGTTGTCATAGCCAGCTACCGTCCATCCATAAGCCAAACTATCCAAGTTTAAAAATCTGATCTTCAATAATGGGCTACTAGCCCCATTCTTCACAATCATATAAATGGCTTATAGTTGCACCATTTTTAAATTTTTAGCACACAGATGTCTTATAGTTGCACCATCTTTATAATTTTAACACTTTGTTGGTCTCATAACTTGTAACCAATATGTATATGCTACAGAGGTTTATATCTTTTTATTATTGCCCCTGCAACATATGATACAATACACATATCTCCCCACTTAAGATGAACAATATCTAAAGTGATGATACAGGGGGTCTTGATAGATCAATAATGATAGGTCTTGAACGTGTAAAATCTTCGAATCCATTTCCCTAAACCATGGACTTAGGTAGCCAGGAGTTTCAACACAAAGAAAAATATAGACTACAAGGTTGGCTAAGGCAAAATGGTTTAATGAAACATATATAATATGGGGTTAACACACAGATTGGCTCAACAAGGTGAACTAGGGGTATCTTGCACTAATATTAAGTGCAACAAAGGGTTTTATCATGGGAGGTTGACAAGTTAGTGTAACAAGTCGATAAATGCACACATATGGGTTATTTGGGTTAAATCCTAAATGTTGCCTTCTTGAACCATCTATTCTTGCTAATCAATTAGGTCTCGAAATGATGTATATGCCAAGTTCTAAAGTCTACAATACTACCAGCACACTCATATTTTTGGTGAATTTTTTTGTATAAAAATGGAATCATCAGGCTTAACCTCACCAATAGAAATAAAGGGTAAATGTGCATTCGACAAAGGTTTTAATCTAATTCAGTAAGAAAAACATGTTAATTTTTTTAAATTGGCACCATTTTCCAAAGAAAACTAGAAAATCGAAGGCAAATATAGGACAAGTTGTAATTCTACTCCCATCCCCCCAATTGGTTTGTACAATGTCCCTATTGTATAATAAAGGAAATGGAAATAAAAAATAAGAGTAGAATTAGAACAAGAGACTCCCCGAGCATTGCTCTAATCTTTAAATGATGGCGGTGTCAAGCGCCTCCTGAGCAATCTTGTTTCCCCTAAAATCACTAACGCAAACCTATAATGCATTTAACGTTATTAAAATGAAAATATATACAAGAAACTAACTACACTTTCGTAGTAATACACGGTTGCATTAGCGTAAGCAACAAGCACTTTTAACCACATTGCGTGGGCCCAAGTGGACGAGTGAAGTCCCTGAGAGTTTCTAGAGAAGCACAACGCCCACAAAAGACTATCATTCATAATATTAAATATATGTGTGCTTATGTAAATAGTTCCAACACTTATTTCAAAGTTTATAGAAAGATAAAGTTAAGCGTCAACCTGAATAGTACTACGTCATAACCATCCATCGGGGGAGGTAGAGGAGGTAGGTTTAATTAAAAATTCAAAAACAGATATGTTACGGCGTAATCGTGGAATAGGTTACGCCGTAGCTTCAATGATTACAACGTAACTAGAATGGTTACACTGTAAATGCTATCTGTAGCAACATTTTAACCACATGACTTATGAGTCAAGATGACATCAAATTCAACAACTAGTGTATACATTTGCTGTAAGAACTGCAGAAATAAGAGTGAAAGACAATAAACAACCAACTATTATGCAAACTTTATAAGAGATAAAACCCTGACGGTGATCTCAAACCGACCACGACGTCTCCCGACAAGCACTTTGTTTATTAACGAGATCTTTATAAGGTTAGACTAACGGCTGGAGATTTACGTCATTCATGCACACTGCACATGTCCCATTCTCAAGTCCAATTACTCTGATCTGCTTATATTCATCGCGCTAGATCTAAACATCCTTATAAAATTTTCAATAATCTTCTGGTAAGGTGACTAATTCCTTAGCTTTATCTACGTCGTTGATTTTTAAAATAGAGCGGCATCAAATATATTGTTTGCTTAGGAGTCAACTTACTGAATCTACTGGCTTTCTGCACGGTGGCTATGTGAAAAATAGTTTTATCAATTTCCCAACTTTAAACCAGTATTACACTCTTTTTTAATCTTCCTACAAATCCGTGTGATCTTTTAATGGTTTACTAAACAGAACTATTGCTGTAAGTCCTTTTTCAATAAACTATTGTTCGTGTATGTATTTCACAAACAATGAAGTCTGTTAGAACTAAATGATAGCCTTCGAGGCGTAAACACGTTTAGGTTCGTTACGAGACCAACTATATTGTTTCCTGTGTAGATGAGTGCTCGAGTCATAATAGTGGTGTAAGCCGCTCTAGATATTATGTTAAATGGGCAATGCGGGTCAATGTAAGGATTAAAATTCACAAACCCTAACTTACATGTGACCTGAAGATTGTAGGGGTTGTGTTGGTGAATCCAATTCCTGGTGCAAAGAAGAATTCAGGTTTTTTTGAGCATAGATCATTGTCATTAGATAATACCTTTAGGAGTCTAGAGTCATCCTAAAGATCAGTTGATACAAAATCGGCTAATCCAAAACTAGCTACATATTATTAGAGTCTTGAAATGCCTCAACGAAATCCTCATTAATTCCCATAGAACGTAATGAAGTACTAGGGCAGAAATGAGTATGTCCTATTGATCAGCAAGGGTTAGGGATAATAAGCCATTTTCCACCCTCAGAAAGTGTCCCCAATCTCACGTTTATGTCTTCATTCATTAGAACTTCTTCTAAATCCGTCAGGGTATCAGAGGCTAGGTTATACAATCTCCTGGTAATCATTAATACCACAAACAGTTATGGGACGCATATCCTTTGTTGGCATAAAAACAATCTGCTAAGTTCCGATCCTACTCTAAATAAAATCTTTTCTGAATACATCAATATTTAGCATGCAGATGGCTAAACAATAGTCTTCTCCGTTAAAAATTATGGGGACTTCACTCGTTCTGCAATAATATCAAGACATAATAACAAAACCAAACAAGGAAGACAAAAGTTGTGACTCTTTGAACATACATACCAGTACATTCTCAACTATACCTTTTGGGGATTGCATAGACATGTCCACCATTTCAATCATCATATTAACTGGCTTAGGATTTCCCAGACCTAATCGTTTGAACATGGAAAATGGCATTATGCTAATGCGTGCTCCTAAGTCTGCCAAGGCATTGCTGACAGTGGTATTACCAATGACGCATGGCAGGATAGAACTTTCGGGATCCTTTTCTTTAGGTGGGAGCTCGTTTTGTAAAACTGCTAAGCAACGGGCATTCAACTTTACCATTGATAACTCCTCAAATTTTGTTTTGTTGGAGACCAGTTCTTGTAAACGTCTGGTGCAGTCTGGTGTTTTTTGGATATCATTAACTAAAGGGGTATTAACAGGTTTACTTTCTAACTTCCTAAGAAATTTTTCCCTATTTTCATTATCTTCAATGATCCTCCTTTTTTACTTTCTCAGCGAAAGTTCCCACTTTTGTGAAAGGCATATCATGAGGAGGTTCTATTGTACATTTTTGCCTAACAGAGTTGGCTTTGTCAGAAGAAGGATGGATTATTGGGGTTCGATTGGATTGGTTGGTGGATATAGTGTGGGCAAGGCAAGTAACTCTTTCCTCGAGACTTTTGATTATAGAATTATGCCTTATGAGGTCTTGGTCGGTCTTTTGGATGAATTGATTTATTATCATCACGATCCTTTTGTCTTTTATATGATTCATGCAGGTGGCGTTCAAGGGTCTCCCTGAAGCCTAATTTAGGAGTTGTGTTTTTAGTGAAACCTACATTGTTGTTTTTGATGGCTCGCATGGTTTTTAATTCTTCATGGTGAAGATTACTGTAAATTTTTTGAACGTCCTCTCTTAAACATCCCATGTCGCGATTGAGTCTTTTAAGTTTCTCATCTATCATCATTAGCGGAGTCAAGTTCTTATCACTTTCCTCATTGTGCCATTTATGAGAGTGGTCGACCATTTTCTGTATTGACTCTGATGCTTCTATAGCGGTGAGTCCTGGAATTAGACCTTATGGATTGGGTTCGTCTAGTATGATATATGAGATCATTGTAAAAAGTGTTAACTTTTTGGTTTTCATTGAGGTCATGAGATAGGCATTCGAAGAGCAGGTCATTATATCTCTCCCATACGTGGTATAAAGATTCCCTTCGTCTTGTTTGAAGTTGTGAATTTCTCCTAGACGTTTGAAGGTTACAGAAGGACGACATAATCTTTATATGAAGGTTTGTTTCAATCCGTCCTAGGTTTCATCTACATCAGAGAGGGTTCTTTCAAACCATCGTTTTGCTGTTCTAATGAGGGAAATGGGAAATACCTTCAGCATGACTGTTTCATTTGAAAAATCAGCTGTGTTAAACCAACTGGCTATTTCCTGAATATTTCTTAGGTGCTCGAATGCATCCTCACTCTCATTTCCAGCTAAGGTATTATCTCGTAATTCTCTTAAGAATTAACTCTTTATTTCAAAATTTTCATCTTCAGGTTTCCGTTCCTTCCTATTGGTGTTGCCCCGCTCGAGAGCTAGATATTGTTCTAATGTGAGGGTTTTGATATCAATTACTCCCATTTCTTCAGATTCTGCTTCTGATTCTGACGATTCACATTCATAAAAAGAGTAGATGTTGTAGACAGAAACGGGAGTGTGTTCTTCCTGTTGCGAAATTGCCTTTCAGTATTATCGAAAGGGGTGAACATTTTAGTATTGCTACTCCTAGTCATGATAAGAAACGAGGTTAGAATAGGATAAAATTATAACTTGAATTAGCTCTCCGGCAGCGGCGCCAAAAACTTAATGCGTATTTTCTTTTAAAAATATTATTTAACAAGTTTTAAATTTATAAAATCTCGTTCACCGATGTCTATACGCACCAACGAGTAGAGAACCCGGTTGTGTGTAACATACGATTGGTAAATTCGAGGTCGTCCTAAGAGCTAAGTTTATATTAGTTATAATTTGAAATGTCACATGTTTAAAAAAGGTTTGAATTATGTTGAGAATTAAGACAGGAAATAAAATGCATAAAAGTAAATTGAAAAAAAGACTATAGGGAGAAAAGCGTGCTAACCTAGTTGTTTCATTACTACTATTTATGACATGTTTCCTAGTGCAATGTCTAAGTATTATTTTATTAGTTGGTAAGCATACGATTAAAGTAAATAAGATAAAGGTCTTATGAACGAGTCAACATAGCAATTATCGTATCAATCCTCCTATTACAAGTGCCGCCCATACAAGACTTGCAATACTTAGATTCACACATACTTCCATGTAAACTAAAGATAAAGGTCTTATGAACGGGTTTACATAGCAATTATCGTATCAATCCTCCTATTACAAGTCCCGCCCATACAAGACTTGTAATACTTAGATTTACACATAATTCCATGTAAACAAAACTGTGATGGGGTTTCGTGTAAAACGATATTGTATAAGGTTATGAAAAATAAGTTCGAGACCATTGCATCGCTCACAATATCTTAGACGAATTTTAGAGACCATTGTGTCATCCACAATGTCTTAGAAAAGTTTAATATTTTTATAGACAACTTCCATATAAGAAATCGGGGAAATATAAGTAAGGCAAACGTAAACCGCAAAGAAAAGATAAGCGTAAAGAAAAATAAACGTAGGGCAGAGGTAAACCCATATCATAGCATGCTTAAGGAAAAAATGGTTCTCAGGTATATGCCATAGCAAAAACACGTATAAGGCACACATAAAAGCAAGTAAGGATCACATACTGGTTATAGACCAGACCTAGATATTCTACCTAGATATTCTACCTGATTCTCTATAACCTTGGCTCTGATACGAATCTGTCACACCCCCAAACGGGGCCTGGACAGAATACGTGTCCGGGGGCGTGACGTCATCATATTTCGAACACAAGGCATGAGAAAACAACCACTAATGGACGTTTTGAAAATCATAACTCGTTGCATTGCTTAAAAATA
>BQNB010117612.1:0-17991 GCA_026074375.1 Tanacetum coccineum
GAAGCAGAGCAGGACAGTGGTAACATAAATTAAGACCTAATCCATGGCAACACTTAATGAGCCAAGTTCTTAGGGAATTGGTTTAGGTAGTGGTCCCAAGTGCCAAGATACCATATTAGGGGATGTAGATGCTCAAACTAGGTTTGAGACTATATCTAAACAGTTCAATGATCCACCTCTCTTAAAAGTTAACACATTTGGAAGTGGGGAGGACAGTATGCAACTTATGGAATTGATGACACATTATACATAATTATCTGCATTTGTGAGCTCAAAAGAATAGAGAGATTAGTGATATAAAAACAGAAAGAGTGTTTTGGTGAGCCAAAAGAAATGAGAGATTAAGTGAGCTTAAAAATAGAAAAAGAGATGTGTGCATAAAAACAGAAATGGGTGATTATGTGAGCAAAAAGAATTGAGAGATATTGTGAGCATAAAAACAGAAAGATAGCTTGTGAGAATCAATTTTGATGATGAAAATTGCTTTTTGGAATGAAATTTGGGTAATTAAAGGTGTATTAAATTAATGCTGCTCAACTTCAACCTAATGCTGCTAAGCTTAAGTTAATGATGTTAGGCTTAAATTAATGATGCCCGTATTTGTTTATGCTGCCAGGTTTAACTTACTGTTGCCGGTTTAAGTTAATGCTGTTAGGCATCAATTAGTGCTGCCAGTTCAAGTTCCTGCTGCTGAGGGTGATTTTATAAATACTTTGATTTAGGGTTTCATTTAATTCTTCATTCGATTTCAATCATTCAAACACTCTCTAACCATAAACCCTAACTCAATTTTCATCTTTGATCATCAAAATCATCATTATGTCGAGCCCTAAGTTTGATGAAACGCACAATGTGGTCGCGTTCTTAGAAAAAACTATAGAAAGTGATGGGTTTGCAAAGATTATTGATTTCCTGAAAGCAAGCTATGTTTATTATGCTTTAACAGTCAATCCAATTATCTACACATCTTGTATTCAACAGTTTTAGGCAACAACAAATGTCAAGACAGTTAACGGAGTACGTCAGTTACAAGCCCTAATTGATAAAAAGAAGAAGATCATCACGGAGTCAAGCATTAGAAGTGATCTTCACTTAGAAGATGCGGAAGGTACTGATTGTTTGCCAACTACTACAATTTTTGAAGAACTAGCAAGATGGGGTATGAAAAACCTTCTCAAAGGCTTACATTTTATAAAGCTTTCTTTACTCCGCAATGGAAGTTTTTAATTCATACCTTTACATAAAGCCTTAGTGCCAAATCCACTGCATGGAATCAATTCAGTAGTACAATGGCTTCTTTGATCATATGCTTGGCAACAAACCAAAAATTTAATCTGTCTAAGTACATTTTTGATGCTATGGGAAAACACTTAGATTGAGGGGTTAAATTTCTGTTGTATCCATGATTTTTACAAGTTTTCATCAATCAACAGCTTGGAGACATGTCACGTCACAAGAAGGTTTATGTTAATCCCTCCCATACAAAGAAAATTTTTGCTAACATGAAGAGAGCAGGAAAATAGTTTTTTGGGAGAATAACACCTTTATTTGATACTATGATGGTTCAAGCTTCTCAAGAAGTGGGTGAGGATTCAGACCATCCAACTAATTCCAATCAAATACCCATTGTTGATCAACCATCTACATTGTAACACCCCCAAATTGGGTCGCAGCGGAATATGGGTTAGGGTGGTACTTCATAGATCAATAACACAAGATATATATAAGAACGACCATTAAAAGCCGTTTAAAACTGATACATTAGATTTAGCAAAGTGTTGTTACAAAATCCTAAAGCTTTACATGTTCATTGTTCAAAATATAAGATTTAAGTTCATAAAAATTGTCCCAAAATGTAATGCAACCAAATCTTCATACATATGACATCCAAAATATAAGACCACCAATGTATCCCTTTGCCAACATTGCCCGTGATGATGTTCTAACTTGCAACATCCTATGTCCGACATGGTATACGTTCGTTTGTCTATTGATAGCTAATCACCCGAACGAGGATGTCAATCCCAATAGATCTAATGGGATGTCTAGTGATAGCATATCATTCGCGCTCACAATATTAGTAATTGACAGTTCTTGATAATGGGCTCAGACAGGGTTATCGCTACTTAGGCAAACACGTAGTTGTAATGTAAAATGTCCACTTGCGTCCATTTGTAAAACATGCATATGTTTCTCACCCCAAAACTTGTAAATCATTAAAATGTAAAACGTGGGGCTATGAACTCACCTTGAGTTAATGATAATCCAAATACAACAGAACATGCGTCACGGAGATGACGGAATGCAACCTAATTAAACGTAGGTTGTATAAGTACTAAGCACTTTGATTAACTACTACCATATACAATTCTATATAACTACATCACTATCTAATTGCTTTGTGAAATCGTATTTATAAAGTTAAAATGTTTATAAATAGTTCATTAGTAAAAACGACATGATTTCTTCGTTTTAAGCCCGTTTCTTACGTTTTTTATGTCCACGCTTTCGTATTAAGACAAGTTATCAAAATATTACATTTTCATATTTTTGACCTACTTGTGAACAGTAATTTTACTGTTCATGACAGTTTATAAAATTATTTTTATAGATTTAGTTATCGTAAAACCAGTAAATGTCGTATTTTATTCGTTATAGCTCCGGTTTTAGCGATTCTTTCAAGCACGTCTTTGTTTTTAAAAGTTATATCATATTAATGGTGTATTCAAAATGTTCATGTCAGATATGAACAGTAACTTTTATAAAAATAGTTTTATAAAAGTATTTTTATACATTTAAGTATATAAACTCGTGTAATTCATAACTCCTTCGTTATTGATCGAAAATTTACGATTCTTATTGTTTTGGAATCCTAAAAATATGTGTGATCTGAGTAAAATAATAAAATTTATATAGCAGAAGTATTTTATAAATTGTTTTTATAAAATTTCTTTTATAACGCGTTTAATTAACGTATAACTTTAAATTACGTATCTTTTTCGTTATTAATCCGTTTTTCAATTTTCTTACCTTTTTGGAATCGTCATGAGACGTACTATTTTATAAAAATATAAAATAAAGAGGTCATGTGTTGAATTAAAACAGAAAGTTTTGATATTTTTCATAATAACATGTTTAAACCTAGTTTTGTAACTTTTTAACTTAACCACTTTGTTACAAGTCCATTACAACACTTATCATCACATGTCTTACATTCCTAGGGTCCTTAAGTCTATCATTGTCCAAAAATGTCCAAGAATCACAAGATCCATATGTGTACATACTTATATTTTCATGAACTTTCATAAGTACACTTTTTAGTTAACTTGGTTATAAATACTTTTTATATATAGTTTATACATATACTTTTTACACTTAAACCAACATTGTACAACACTTATTTCTCCATCATAACATGATATTAACAACTATTTACACATGTGGTAAATTTATAAAAAAATCAGGATCAAATTTTAAAAGTTCTATTGGACATGTTTAAATAGTCTAACTAAATGGTGATTTGCTTCATAGAACTTATATATACTTTAAAATGATAAATGTAAAGTTATATTATCAGAGTTTTAGGTTAACCTTAGTGAGAGTGTTATATGTTGAATATTTTTATCTAAAACTTGTTTAGATATTTACCCAAGGCTTTCAAGACTTGAAAACCCTAATCCTCCAAAGAAACCCTAGCTTCCTTTTTCCTTGCTTTAATCCTTGTAAAGGCTTAACCAAGCCTTTAAACCTCTTGGTTCGCTTTTGATATTAGTGAGGAATGCTTGTTATTGATGGTAATATAAATTGTAAGTGAAGGGTTATGGTGTGTTTTTTTGTTGACCTATGGCTAAGGGGAGGGAAACAAAAGAGATGGATTTTATTTTTGGTAAATGAAAGTGTTGTGTGTATGTTATCACTAGTATGCAAGACTTATATGTATCAAGTGTTAGTCAAATGTATAAAACAAAGACCAAAAAGACCACAAGTAATAAGGAGGGGGGGGACGACAACATTAAGGGAATTAAGGATGACTAGTGGTCAAAACCACTAGTCATGAGTTAGTCTTACTAACTCTAGAGATGTACATGTACTAGTTGATAAATATGTGTTCCTTTGTCCCCTTAGATGTAGATTATCCCATGAAAATAAGGAGAACATGGACTAGCTATTATTAGGATATTTTGGAGGTGATATACTTGATTGTTACATGAGTTTTTAAAATGTTAGTCGAATGTTAAACTAAAGGTTATTAGTGTATCAATTGTTTTCTCCTTTGTTGGTTTATTTATGTGGGTCGACACAATATATAACCATGGGGAGCAATGGAATTAATAATGGTCATTTGTTGAAGCGTAGATTAATTATGGTGGTTTCGGGTATGCCTAAACGTAATTTATCGCGAAACATAAACAATTTACGTAACCAATAAAATAAAATGAACAAAGTTAATAATTATCCGCAAAGAATTACTTAACATTCTTGATGTTAAACATTTAATTGTTGATTACACGTTTACATTGAACGATAATTTTTTATCTTACAGCGATTTAACTTATGATTACGATTTTTTAAAGCAATACGCGTACAATACTAATAAACTTAGTTAATTTATTCTACATAGTCAAATGACCCTAAAACTCGGGGTGTTATAGTCTTTCCCCGTTATAGTGGCTTGTCCTTAAGGCTTATGAAGCAGGCACTTGGCATCGACGGTTGGGTCTATTGTGAAGACGGTGTGGTTACTTCTTCCGAATTGGTTCTTCACGGTCAAAGTGACTCAGGACCTCTCCTGGGAAGTTCATCGAACCTTGATTATTTAGAATTAGGCTTCGCTTCAACCGTTTAACTTTTCGAATCATGAATCTCTACAGGTTCCTCCGACATACTGATAGCTTGTCACAAAGTGAAGTCCAACCAACAGATCGGCTATACTGTTCTATTCGGCATAGCACTTCTTCAAGTTGGATACATGAAAAGTATTATGAACCCTTCTCAGCTCTTGCGGTAGGATACAAGCTTGTAGAAACGGATCAACCTGCAATGTTCCAAATAACTTGAAAGTAATTTATAAGTCCAAACACTTTCTGGTGGTTTAAATTAAGTCGTTTTTGACAAAAATACTACTCCTTTCCATTAGGCGGAAATTTAGCATAACTTTTATCCCCAACCTTGAAACTCACATCTGGCTTTAGCTTTTAGTTGCGTAACTCTTTTGTCTATCACAGGCGGCTTGCATTCTTTTCTTGATCTGGATGACCTTCTCGGTCGTTTCTTGAACTAATTGGACCTATAGTTGAACTTCCCTACCTCGAGCCTAAAAATTGGGTAAATGGACACTTATCAGACGTAAAGTGCATACTTCAATGTGCAGCCTTATTGCTAGCGTTGGAAGCTATTGTTATACGAGACCTAGACTTAATGGCACTTGGTTCACCCCAACCCTTTCCAAAAGTCGATCGCACAAAGCACGCAACATATCCACGTAGTGTTTGATTGGTCCTCTCGCTTTGGGTCTGTCACGTCTGCGGTATATGATTTGCAGTAAATCATTGATCAAGTTAGTCCCCAAGCTCTTTCTGAAGGGACTTCATTATTTTTGATGCGAATTAGAGGTCACGATCACAAATAATTGAGACAGGGATTCCATTGCCTCAATTACCACTTCCAATTAGGTACATTTTGCCAGTTTATCTAGGGGTCAGTTCCCTCTCAGGTATCAAAAATTGTTGTGGACTTTGTAGTTTTCGGTCGACAATCACCCAAATGGGTGTCGTAGCCTTAGTGAGATTAGGAAGCTTTGTGACATAATCATCTGTGATGTTGTCCTACATCCATTGAGGTATATCGGGTATGTGTACCAAAACATTCTGATGGCATTGATCTTCTAGCCTTGACTTGGGCACACATTTAGACAGTTTACTAACATAGGTGGCGTTGGTCGGAATTTTCATATTGGGCCACTATATAGACTTCTTCAAGTTCTGTCTTGATACATCTTGTCCAGAACCCTGATGAATAGAGTTTTTGACTTGTGAGACTTAGTCCATAATCACTGGTAATCAGTTTGCCATAACTTGGTAACCAACTCCTGCACTGAGCATTAGAGTTCCTTCAGCATGGGGTTCTACTTTTCCGTAATACAATTTCTCGAATCCTTAAGAATTTTCAAAAAAAAATGCCTCTCCTAACATCTTTGTTCTTGATGTTCTCTGGTTTTCGTGCTTCAGTCTGAGCATTAAAGATTTATTTAGGAAGATCCAAACCAATAGTCATCACTAAGGCTCTTAATACTCATAATGTTTACTTCGCTCCTTATGTCAAAAGCATCATCACATATTTTGCTTTCCCCGGGTGATAACGGATCTCACAGTCGTAATCACTGAGCAGTTATAACCAACGATGCTGTGTCATTTTTAGCTCCTTTTGATTAAGAATTGTGTTTGTTGACTCTTGTGATCCTTGAACAGTTACACTTGGTTCCCGTAAATAGTGTCCTCCAAAGTTTTAGAGGAAAACACTACCGATCTCAAGATCCAAATCATGAGTTGTATAGTTCTCTCATGCAATTTTTAATTGGATGATGCATAAGAAATTTCTTCTCTTTTGCATTATTACAACACTCCCAATCCCTTATGTGACGCATTGCAATTGACTATGAAATCTTCGTTCCCTCGGGTGTTAAAGCCAGAAATTGGCGCATCTGCTCAACTTTGCTTTTATAACTGGAAGATGACTTCCTGCTTGTCTCCCCAATCAAACTTAACTCCTTTCTGAGTAAGCTAGGTCATCGACTTGGCAATCTTCGAAAATCCTTTGATGAATCTTCGGTAATACTCAACAAGACCTAAGAATTGGCGAATCTTCGTTGGTGTTTTAGTGTGTGATTCCCAGTACTTTTGGATTTGTTTTTGGCGGTGGGTCTAAGAGTTGAATGCTTGAATATCATCACCTAAGGGTGGCCGTGAAATTGTACCTCTGGAATCCAAATTCACATTTAGAGGTACTTAGCATAAAAACTTCTCTTTCTTAAGCAATTTCTAAAATCTGTCCTTAAGGTGTTCTTCATGCTCATTCTTGTTCTTGAAGTTTGATAAGGATATCGGCAATAGAGACAATCACAAATTTATCATAAAATGGCTTGCACACGGCGATTCATGAGGTCCTATTAAACACCGCTGGTGCGTTGTAACCTAGGCAAAAAAAATAGGTATAACTTGGAACTCGTTAATGTCCATATCAAGGTCTACCAGGAAATGCCATTTTGTGGAATATCCTCTTTCGTACTCGAAGCTTGCTACTAGGTGATAAGCACTTGATGCATTGCTTCTAGTATATGAAATAATAACAATGGATCCTTGTAGTTGATAAAAACTAAATCGTCGTTCCATTAGGAAATGGGGATAACGTATTCTTCACTGGTAAACTTGTTCAGCTCTCGGTAGTTGATGCACATTCAAAACGATCCATCCTTTTTTTGTAAAACAAATACTGGAACTCCCCAAGGTAGAGGAACTGTGAGGTCTTATAAAGGCCCTTGTTAGATGTCTTTTTAGCTGTCTCTTATGACAACTTTCATTTTTATGAAGGTGACCGATCGATAAAGGTGCCCTGTGCTTCACAGGGGCAAAACTTCCCGGTATCAGATCGATGTGAAATTCACTTGTCAAGTCGGAGGAATGACCCGGCAAAGGTCCTAGGGAATACATCAGGACAAAATCTCGGACTATCGGTAACGTCCTCCATGTCGCTTTTTCTATGATTGTCTTCGTCTCCTTTATAGTAACGTTTACCAAAAAGATGGATTATCCTTTTAGATTGTATGCTTTGTGTTCTTGGTGTAAGAGTACTGTACAGACGGCCGCTTTTCACCGGTTGTTTCTGTCAATCGTGACCGATTAGAGTTTCATTTCTCCCATAAGGGTATCACGAACGATGCTTCATAGGCATACACAATGATTGCTTGTACTTTACAAACCATCCATACCAATTATAGCTCGAAAACTACACTAGTTATGTCGGGCATTAAGTATATGTTGAATGGGTGGTTCAGGATGTTTATGTACACAACCCCTCAAAAGGATTAGTGTTTCCAACCTAATTATTCTCCCGTCGGCTAGTTTAACGTCTCATTATTGTGATCTATTGTAGTCGGGGTGATTTGTTGATATCAATTTGGGAGGCTAAAATTGACTATTTGTAGACACAATAAGACTACTATCAACACCTGTATCGAATAAGATAGAAGCATAGCAGTTGTTAGAAGGAACGTACCCGTCACAATGTTAGAGCTGGCGTTCTGTCCTGCATGCCCTAAAGCGATAACACTTTTGCTGGATTGGAAGCATTTCACAACTCTAACTTGGTTACCACGGTTGTTGTTGTTCTTCAGCTTTGGACATTCCCTCTTAAAATGTCCTTGAATTCCACACTCATAGCAAGTAGGCCGTCTGATAACCGACAACAGTGCACCTCTTGATTATTATGCATGTGACGAGTTGCACGTGCTCCTGAAGTTACTGGCTAGATGGCTGACTCTTTATTGCATCCACTGTTGTGGCATCTAGGAGCACCGGATGTCATGGTGATAGTTGCTTTATGCCTAGGTGGTTTAGATACCATATTATTGTTACTTTTTACCAGTCCTTGCAGTATAAGCCCTGTCAGTGTTTTGCCTCTTGTTCTGTTATTGTTGGTTCTGAGTGTTCCTTGAGGTGTCCTCAAACTTCCTTTTACTCTCTGTCTAGCGTTCAACAAAAGTGTGGATTTTCTTATCCATTAGCTCGATTGTGATTTCAACTGCATCTTGCATGGTTCTTTAGGTTTTAGACGCCACTACACTCAGCATGAATCATGTCGACTAGGACACTTTAGCTGACATATTTTAAATTTTATCAGATTCTCTCAAGAACAACACGCTCCTCCCGCACTACATAGCTAATTCCATAAAAGCATTGGGTATAGGAATCTCGTGTCAAGTCTTAGTACCCTTCACCTTCAAATCCCAAATTCTTATTTCGCAGTGCTTAATTTATTTCGATAGTAAATCGAGACAAGTATTTTGTCTGTCATCTTTTTTCATCGAGTGTTTTCCAGGCATACGGTAAGCGGCATCATGATATACGACTCATCTTGACATGGGTGTTCAACCATGTGAAAAAATAAAAAAAAAAAAAAAAAAAAAACACACACACAAAAAAAAAAAAAAACAAATAAAAACAAAAATAAATATCAAATAAATGGAGGAGTGCATAGGTAGCAAACTTGACATGATTCTCAACAGTACATGATGACTTTGTGAATAAAAGACTTCATTCTTTCAAACATATGTGAGTTAGACGGCATAAATCTTTCCCGTCTTAGCCTTCTGAAGGTTTATATGACAGGATATTTTTTTGTTGGATAAGAAAAGTAGGTTATGTTTTTTGTTTTTTTTTTGTTTGTTTTTTCGACATTTAAGAAAGTCACGTGTATGTACAATTCATGGGTGTGTTGGTTATGTTTCTTCTAACACCGCTCCCTGAAATATGGCTATCATCGTTATTCGTATTTTCTTGTCTGCGTCTCGTGCTGCCAAAGCTATATTTAGTACGGCAAGTAACGCAATTTGTCTACAAATCATGCCATTCAGTTAGGGCATCAGTGACAGATGTGGTCGGCCAGCAGAGGGTTTATCGGTGCGTTGTTTCTGTGGGTTTAACCTACGTAGGGGCCTTTTCTATTTTGTGCCATTTTCTTTAAATCATAAGAATAATTTAATTATACCGTTAGATTTCACAAAAATAATAACCATGGCTATGTCATATACACAATAAGTGAGAGATAGATCTACAACACATCAGCCTGGAAATATAAAACTGAATTGAAGTTAAAAACGGTGTAACTAAATCGACATTCATTAATAATAAAGTCGATTACATAGACATGACATAATACCACCTATTACTTATATAATTGTGAAAACATACATGATCTGATTCTGATACAAAATAACGATCCACCAAAACGATTAGGTTACATGATATTATATAATTTAACCTTAAGCCATTCTAAGCACCAAGAATTCCCATAATACTTAGTTGTATGTAAAAATAATACATACCCCCCCCCAAGAGCCCATTAAATGATCTATGAACTGCTACCGGCCTTCTTCGGTGCATCAGGCTGTGAAGGACCTCGTAGAGGTACCCGAGTGCCTTATAAACTCGGTCATATGGTTTGAAGCCTATTCGGACATTTTTGTGCCTCCTATGAACTGTTGCCTCTATCCTCTTGTGGTCTGCTACCAGCATCTCTGTAATCGCCTCCTGTCTCCTGCGGTCCGCTGCTTGTAACTTTGTAATCGCTGCCTGCTGTGCTACCACCAAAGTACATAATGCCATAACCTCTGATCATGCAAGGTCACTAACATCCATGGATGGTCCCCAAGCCTCTCGAGACATCTTGGCCTCAGCCTCCATGAGCCTAGCAGTGCAAGCATGTGCAACGCCATCCTATACATCATAGTTGTTTAAGCGACAGCCTATCAATTGATCGCTCAGTTGCATCATAGCCAAACCTTCGTTATAAATCTCATCTGTGTCTTGCCTAACACTAGTGGTAAACTCTATCATCCGTCCACCCAACTCTGTGTCATTAGTCGCTGGTGCCCCTGGCATGTCTACCAACATCTCATCCTAAGTGTCGGTGATCCCATAACTGACATCTGTCTCTAAATCCCGCATAATCTCCCTGTCCATGGTAGCAACAAAACCATAGTCCACCCTAAAAACCTCTAGGAGTCTAGCCTATGTTGGGGCAAGTCGAGCTCTTCTCACCTCATCTCTCGAAACAGAGAGCGAGAATTAACATCTTCTGAGGCTTAAGGTAAGGTGCCCCCCCCCCGGGTAAAACTCAGTTTGTTCTGCTTACGAGTCTAATGTTAGAGTTTCGAAGCAAAAGGTGGCGGTCTGGGGTGATGAAAATATCACGGTAGCGGTTTATGGGTAAAAGTAGTGGTGTCCCCGATGATGGTGCATCTGATCTGGTGTGGGAGAGTATGATGGGTAGTGGTAATGGTAGTGAATAGGAAGTAGATGGGGCATCAACTCTTAGCCGGATCATCACAGCTCGAATAAACCTATACAGGCGATTGGACTAGCAGGTGTGGTGGTGATGATTACAAGTAGGGTGGGTGATACTTAAAGCGTAGTGTTTGGTGATTGTATCGGGTGTATGGGTGGGAGATGATATCATGTATTTGCGCATAGTTAGTGTATGGACCATTAGGATAAAATGGTGATGGAGGTAGTAGTAGGTATAGCAATTGGAGTCTGGAACCTCCATATCGACTAAAATGTTGTAGGTGGCTCAATATCCAGGAGCTATATCCTGAGCCAGAAACGTGGTAACTAAGCGATGGTAGGTGGTGGTGTGGTCGCAGACTGTCGGTCTCAAACAGGCTCAGTCTCTCAGCAAGATGGGGCTGATCAACAGTGGTTAATAGCAACAGTGTAGGTTGTCAGAGAGCTGGCGTGCTCCTCACTCTTCACTCAATCCCCACTCAATATAACATCATCAGCCTCGTCATATCGGATGACTCTTACCTCATCATCGCCTCTATCATTCCTCCCCTCGACGGCAGAAGATAATCAGCAGAGACATCCTCAGGGTTCTTTCTCCCCTTCCTCCTCGATCCTCCTCAGGATCTGACCTCGAGGAACATAGTCTGGCAAATCAAGTTACGTGGGTGAGAGAGCTAGTCAGGTAGGGGTGCTCCTCAGCTGGAGTAGTACTCATCCTTTGCGTGGCATAGAATCTGGATAAACGGCTCTGGAACTAAGGTTTGGTTGAAGGACTCAAGACAGGGCACACTAATCAGGAGATGGCGGCTCTCGAAAATCCAGTATCACAATAGCATATGGAGCCTCTGGCCTCTACGGTTTTGTGGTGAATTAGACCCTTGGAGATACTCGTAATGTTTTAGATACAACCCTCCAAGAATAGGCTGGATTACAACGTAGATGTAACTCGTAGAAAGAGAATCCTCAATCAAGTCCGACATGACTTTGTATCGGAATAGGAGTGCCAAAATAGCTGTTTTTTAGTATTTAATATAAGATTCTATATAGTAATATACATTTATACCATACCATGCCATATCAATCTTAAATGCATCTAGTCATACCATCAAATACAATGCAATCAGGTAGATGTATGTCATATGTGTCCCATGAAAATCCTATTTGTTTTAATGCATTGTTTTGAAAGACGGATTTAGTCAGGTGATGTGTATCAAATCATTGAAACATTATTAAGAATGAAAATATCGGAATAATTTTATGGAATAACTACAGACGGGGTAATAAAAGTATAACCCATTGTAATGCAGTATATCTTTTTAGGTAAGACCAGGTCGTCCACAGGGATTAGTGTAGTGTTCAAATAATCAGTAAAGAAAAATAGATTATTAACAATTTTGTAAATAATTTTTACTTTACCAATGATAAAGATTTGACTACTCGGGATAGTTGAAAAAGTAAATTATCAAGTGTCTTGAAATGATTTGACCTCGAAGTTGGGCATTAATTTATAAAGACGATTTCTCGTCAGAAATCGGTTTTTACAAATAACTTGTTAACTTACGTCTTATATTTTAGTTAAACACAGACCAAATGGTGTCACTTAAATAATCCTTTTATATGTATATCAAAGCTTATTTTTTTTATCCAGTTTACGAATGTGGATTTCTCGGGCACCAAGCCGTTAAAGACCATAGACAATCTTTAAAACCCAAATTTTAAGATCATTAACGGGGTCTTTCGACCTATACCAATTTGAATTATATAATCTAAGTTGATAAGCATAAAATAGATAGATGGGAATTAACAGGGTTGCAACCAATAAGTAGGATTTTAAGCGTCAGATATTACCAAACACTTATTCATTATAGTAACCTTCACGTAGTCGTCATTAGAGCGTTTTAGGCCGTCTCATGGTAAGGGGATCCCAGTTCATAACAAATAGGCGCTCACTCATTACATAACCTTTGGTCCATGTGATATTCAATACATGTGTCAGAAAGATTTTTAACCCACACCTCCCTATCGTGGATCTTTTTCTTCAAGGTAAAGGGTATTTCTTGGTGTTTTGGTGAGGGAAGGTGGGGGGATATGTTGTGGTTGGTAGAGATGAGATAGGTGGAGTGAGAAGTGGGAGTGAGGGGAATGACAACCCCCCCTTTTGCCCCCCCCAGATAACTATTCGTCTCTAGTTTCTATAGGCACAAATTTGTAGGTGAATGATAGATGTGGTGCAATGTATCAATGAAAAAAAACATATAAGCCTAGCGTGCGGATCTTGGTGAAGTTAATTGTGCTGCATTTAATGACTTGTTAACTGGAAGTTCGAGTTTGTCAACATTTTAAGCAGCAAATTAATGTGATTAGTAAAATAATATTCCTGCTTTTAATGTGATTACGTCAACATTATTCTACTTTAATGTTGATATTCTCAATATTTTAATTAGCATTTAATATGATTAGTCAATCATCGCAATCATGCAGAATTAATTGTGATAGTCTAAATTCCAATCAGTATTTAATGTGATTTAGTCTCTAAAATAGGGGCCGTCCTCTGACACCCCCTAAATGGTATGCATTTTCCTACCCTTCTCAATACACACACATACTACTGATAACTTGTGTTTCTCTTACTCTCACGCCGGATTGAGTCTAGATCGTAGGTTCGTCCCCACGTTAAGGCTAATGGTATATCCTTTACATCGCTGCAGCAAGTCATCTATTGCTTTTGTTTAGTGCAAAGATCCAACCCGATAGATGGCTTGCTGCCTGACCCACAAGCAATCTTGAAATAAAACCCCCAATTTTCTCATACATCCGTATTACAATTTTTGTACTAACAAAATTATTTAAAGTATAAAGTCTAAAAAATATTTTTTATATTAGGATAAAATTTTTTTTATTGAATATTTAGTATACATAACTAACAAATATTTTGAGGCCTTAAGTATGGAATTGACTGGTGTGTGATATATAGTGACAATGACTTGGATTCTATCGCAACGATGACCATGGACAACTCCTTAAATTATTGCCGATAATATCTATTTCTCAAAAAATACACTCTTTGTCTTCTGTATTCGCTAATATTGGATTTTATCCGTTTATTTGATGAATATCAATGCCTCTCTTTTTTTTAATCAAACCCTAATATGTCTAAATTATCATCATTAGAATATGCATGCTAACTCCTTCTGGAGTTGTGGATCATCAACAAAGGTAAAACTATGTATATATAGCAGTTGAAAATTTGCATTTACCGATCTTAGATAGATGTTTGTATGCGTGATTATGTGACTACTCCCACCCCCCCCCCCCCACGTTAAGTATCTCGAGATTGGAGGTTCTAGACTCCCATGCGAGGGAGATTGTCTTATATTTGAAGCTAGGTGGGTGCTTTCACAGATATGAGATGATCTCTGTGGCATAAGCTTATAGCATGGAAACAACATTAATGGCTTTAAAGACCAGTATGTTCTTATTTAGAACAAGTTTGGTTAATTACATATAATTTTAGTTTTCTGTTCATTTTAGTTCTTAGATTACTCCTCTTTTGTTAATTTCGAATAACTCACTGTGTGAAAAAGATATATCAACATTGGTTGTTCTAAGGAAAAATATGCATAGACGATCTTAGCGTAGTGTAAATTCAGTTCTTTTTCTTTCTCAGTGCTATACAAATTTCATTTTGCATATAATATATAATACCACTCGGGGGTCTGGCCACTAGTGAGTTTAAAGGACTGGCATGTGTCACACTTAAAAGGTGTAGAGAGGTTCCCTTAGATTGATCCTGCTAGAGTGCAAACCAATTCTATGTGGTCATGGCCAACTCCTGAGATAAAAGGGAGGGCTTTACCTGGTTTGAGTCTGTGTGGCGGTGGGTTCAAACCCCGTGGATTAGTCAGCCTAAAGAGCGGAAGGTAAACCACGGTTACCAAAAAAAATCCCATTTTTCACCTGTACAAACTCAATGTGTTTTGCTTTGTTAACTTTAAAGTATAGCCAAGTTTTTATCTTAATAAACTCATTTTCACAGTTGCCTTGTGAAAATTACGGAATTTTCAATTATCTCTAGATTGGTGGTGATGTTATCAACTTTTTTAAGCTTGAACTTTGCAACTCCAAAGCTGTGTACAGTGGTTTTTTTTTGTGTTTTTGGAAGGTAATATTGTTGAACTGTACATTGGGTACGAGCGGTAAATCATACCATGAGGAAGGTGACACGTGTGTTATATTCTGTGTAACACCCAAAAGGGTCACAGCGGAATTAGGATCCGGGGCATGATACTATCCAAGAATCAACAGACTAAGCTATATATGAAGAACGACAACAAAATGTGTTTTTTATTGATACATTGGATTTAAATAAAAGACATATTACAAAAGCTTATAGCTTTACTTGTTCTTTGTTTAATATTACAAAATATAACATAGATTTCCCAAAACATGATGAACATATATCTTTAACAGTATGCATCCACAAAAACATAATCCAATGATCCTTGGAAATCTCGTGCCCTAATGACCCTCTCTGAAAACTTGCTTTAAAACGTCAACATATAATTGTTCGGTGAATTCAGTTGGTTTTTGTATTTAAATTATGAGCTAGACCGCAAGATTTTCCGTAGATGTTTAACTACAGATGCCAACAATCTCACAGTATACCGGCATTACTGTTGCACTAAGCTCATGACACAGAAGCTTAAAACCTATATTTTGCTATATTAGCTGTTATTCTGCCCTTTACAGATGTTGGAAGCTCGACAGTCTTGTTCGCAAAATATTGCTACTCAGCCCGAAATGATGTTCTAACCCGAAACATCCCTGATTCGACATGCTATAACGTTCGTTCCCGGTGATAGCTAGTCACCCGAACGGGGAGGTCGTTTCCCAAATAGATCTATTAAATAACACTCGCGCTCACATAATGTAATTCCCAACTACATCTATGCAATTGACAGTTCATGATAATGGGCTTAACTTGGGTTATCGCTACTTAGGCAAACATGTAATCAATGCAAAATATCCACTTGCGTCCAATTTGTAAAACAAAGCTTGTTTCCACCCCAAATAATAGTAAATCAGTAAAACTGTAAAAAGTGTGGGGCTATGAACTCACCTCAAGTGAGTGATCTGATAATTTATATCAAGTGTGGGAATGCTTCACGATTATTCCCGAATGCAACCTAATTAAATATAGGTCGTATAAGTACCGAGTACTTATATTAATAACATTGAATATAATCTTATAGTTGTTACATCGTACTATCGTTCGGGCTATCATAATTAAAGAGGTCATGACATGACGTACGAGGAGTTAGGACACTTTAAATCGTAAATCCAACAACTCGTCGATACGCCATCCGAAGAGGCCTCATTATGAAACTCCCTAGTAATATAGCACTTTGATAACCACTCAATATTCTATATAGCATAATCACCGACTAATCGTTTTAGTAAAATAATATTTATAAAGTGAAAACGTTTATAAATATACTTTTCGTAAAAATGACCTAATTTGGTCGTTTTAAGCCCGTTGCTCGCGTTTCTTACGTCCACGTCTTCGTAGTAAGACGAGTGATCAAAATATTATATTTTCAAGTTTTTGATTTTCTGCGATGAATAGTGTTTTTACTATTCACAACAGCTATATACTCGATTTTATACTTTTAATTACGAAAAACCCGTTTTAGTCGTATCTTATTCGTTATAGCTCCGTTTTTAGCGATTCTTTCGAGCACGTTCTCGTAATTGAAAGTTTTATCATATTATGGATGTTTATAAAGTATAAGTTTCTGTGGTGAATAGTACTTTTTATAAAAATTGTTTTATAAAAGTATTAACTATCTTAAACTTGTAAATGGCGTATCTTCTTCGTTATTAATCGGTTTTTCGAGTTCTTTATGACCCATCGATCCTTGTGACATGTAGTATTTTATAAAATCATAAAACATATATGTAAATTTTAAATTACAAAACAGCCCCTAAGATATTTATTTCCAAAATGTGTTTAAAACTTGTTTTATGTATTAATTAGTTTAGTAGTTTACTTTAAAAAAACTAATAACCATATTTTACATATGTGGTACTTATAATAAAGTCCAATATCATCCCTAGTCCTTGTAAATTCATTGCAACAAGTTCAACCCTTTTACTTTCATTACTTTCATTTGTATTTACATTAGATAACTTTAAAACCCTAATTAGTCCTTAAACATGTTTATACTTAAACCATAAGTTAACATCTTTATAGATCTATTTTTCCATGATATTTATAACATTAGGACATGAGAATAAGTGTATAAATTGATAAACTCAAATAAAAACCCATTTTACACATTTAAAAGTCATTAGTGGTGATTTAGCCGTAAATAACATATAACACATAAAATCATAAGAAATAAAAGTATAAAGGAATTAGGAAAACCTTAGTAATGATGTAAGAGATGATAAACAAGTTCTAAACCCGTGTTTAGATTCAAAACCAAAGCTTACAAGCTTATAAACCCTAGATTAGGTTTGAAACCCTAATCTTGCAATAACTTGATAAAATCTTTTCAAAGCTTAGCCAACCCTTGAAACCTTCTTAGAATACCTTAAGTATGATGTGTATATGCTTGTATAACCTTAGAAAATCAAAGTATGGATTATGTTTATAAGGGGTTTTGTGCCGTGGGTTTTGGGACAAGGAAAGGAAGAAAGAAATGAATTTTGCATGTAAGGATTTTAAGTAAAGTTTACTTATGCATGCATGAGTATTTATAGTAAAAATATCTCATTAACTTAACCATGGTTACTTTCTAACCCTAGGTCAAGGTTAACATGTCAAGTTGATAAAGGTGTAAGAGTACTTTTCTTTAATATCTAGATATTATGTAAACTTGAAAAGTCTTGGTCTCATCCTCAAAAATTCGGCATATTGCATATATAT
>BQNB010117613.1:0-16917 GCA_026074375.1 Tanacetum coccineum
ACTAACACAATCTAAAGCCTTGTTTAGACTAGAAACCAAAGCTTGCATAATATTAACCCTAGTTTTCTAAGTGAAAACCCTAACTTCTCTTTTCTTGATTAATGCTTGAAAATGGTTAGCCAATACTTGGGAACATCTTAGAATGTCTTAGATATGATGTGTATAGGTTGTATAAAATTTGATATGGATTATCCAAAAGGGGTGTTTCTTGACGTGACCAAAAGAGGGACAAAGAGAGGGTTTGGTTTGATTTTTGGTTAAGTGTGGAAGTGTATGCATGCTATCTATGTGTTACTTGCACTTATAAGGGTTAGAGTGGTCAAAAGTTTGCAATAGTTAGTCAAGAGACAAAGAGAGGGTCTTAGGGAAGACTCTTGGTCAAAGGGAACAAGGTATGGGTGTGCTTAATGGAGATAGGAAGTACAAAGACTACTTGGAAGATTTTTCCTATATTTCTTTGTATACATTGCTATAAATTCGGCATATGTATGATACATATGATATATTTTTGTAACTTTTATGTATTGGGCATAAATGTGGGTATTTGATGAAGCGTAGAAAAGTTTTGGCGGTTCCGGGTATGCCTAAACGTATTTTATTGTGAAACGTATTTAATTTACGTAACCAATAAAAATAAAATGAACAAGGATCATAATTATTCTCAAAATAATTATTTAATACTTGATTGCTGTAAACGCTTAATTGTTTGATGCCCGTTTACATTGAACGCTAATTTTTAGCTTACGCGATGTAGCTTAACATTTATGATTTAAAGCAAACGTGTACAATACAAAAGGTACATTGTGGATTTATCGACGTCGTCAATAACTTGAAAACACAAGGTGTTATATAAAATACTAGTAGAATTAAGAGTTAACTTTCACTCTCAGTGATCGACACCCTACTTACCACGAAACTCTATCTGACCGGGTACACTGCCCGTTAAAGTGTTGTTTTTAGGTATAGTCAGCATAAAATAAATAGTAAAACTTGATACATAAAATAACACCTACACAACGACACATCAACTGTTTCTAGATCTAATTTTATTCACAACAATGGTAAGTGAAAATTTGATTCTTCATCCTATGGTTTTGCACTAGCTGTTTGTGTGTGATGGTCGTTCACTGAGATTTTTGATCGTGGTCTTTTTTTCAGGCATTCATAACACCGGTTCTTCTACTTCACTCGGAGGTAGAAATGCACATGGGAACTCTAAGGTCAGCTTAACAACAGGTGAGGCTACCTATTCAAGTTGTATTGGTGGCCGCCTTTCACTTAATGTGCGCCAGACTACAACTGTTTCTAACTCTAATTTTATTCACGACAATGGTAAGTGACAAATTGATTCTTCATTCCATAGTTTTGCACTAGGCATTTGTGTGTCACGGTCATTGACTTAGGTTTTTGACTGTCTTCTTTTTTTTCAGATGTTCGTAACACCGGTCTTTCTACTTAACTTGCCGATAGAAATACACGTGAGAATCGTGAAGTCGGCTTAACAACAGGTGAAGCTGCCTGTTCAAGGGGTATTCGTGGACGCCCTTCAGTTAATGTGCGTCAGATTGCAACTGTTTGTACCTCTAATTTTATCCACGACAATGGTAAGTGACAAACTGATTCTTCAACACGTAGTTTTGCACTAGCCATTTGTGTGTCATGGTCGTTGACTTAGTTTTTTGACCGTGTTCTTTTTTTTAGATGTTCGTAACACCGGTCCTTCTATCCTACGCGATCGTAGAAATACACGTGCGAATCCCGAAGTGAGCTTAACAACAGGTGAGGCTACCTATTCAAGGGGTATTGGTGGATGCCGTTTAGTAAATGTCTGCGAGGCTACCACCGTTTGTGGCTCTAATTTTATTCACAACAATGGTTAGTGACAAATTAGTTGTTGACTGCATGGTTTTGCACTAGCCTTTTGTGTGTCATGGTCGTTGACTTACGTTTTTGATCGTGTCCTTTTTTTCAGATGCTCTCAACACCAGTCCTTCTACTTTACGTGGTGGTAGAAATATACGTGTGAATCCCAGAGCAAGCTTAACAACAGCTAAGGCAACCTGCTCAAGCGGTATTAGTAGGCGCCGTTTAGTAAGGCATCGTCCTTCGACACGTAGTCCTACAGTCGGTTCCAGCTCTGCTATAGGCGCAGGTAAATATATTCTTTACATGTTATGATGTCCATTTAGTATTGTCACGCATTCTCAGTGTCAATGCTATATATTTGCCTTGTTTGTTAAGTGTATAGTCACATTTTTTGCAGGGACCTCATACACTTACAATGATTTTGGAGAATTTGATCAGCGTTGTCGTCATTGTGGGACTTTCGTCTGGTATGGTGAACGCTTAAAGGGACATTCCCAAAATCAGAGGTCTGAATATCATCTATGTTGTGGAAGAGGCGGTATTTATATGCAACTGCCGCGTAAACCACCTAAATATATCAAAAGCTTATTTAGAAACAAGCATTTTATAGAAAACATTCGGGCTTACAACTAAATGTTTGCAATGATGTCCTTTGGAGCCAAGATTAACGAGTCTATTAACGCCGACCAAGGTCCATATGTTTTTAAAGTCTCCGGCCAGATCTACCATTGGATAGGATCATTATGCCCGCCACTGGGAGAGGCTCCTAGATTTCTACAGCTATATATCTATGAAAGTGATAATCAGGTTGAAAATAGGATACGTCATTTTGGTGGGATTCATAATAGTGATTTAGATCCACATATGGTTGAAGGTCTCATTCACTTTTTAGATGCATACAACGAGTTGGTACAACTTTTCAGGACAACAAGAGACAAATGCAGGGAGCTTGACATTCCATAATTCAAGATACGCCTTTACAACGGTCAAGGTGCGCGTGGTTATGAGTTTCCTACATCAAATACTCTTGGGGAAATGGTTTTTGAAAGCGGTATTACAAGTAAAATAGATTTTGATGTCAATAATTTCCCCTTATTTTCATCTACGGACAGTCGGGGTACCACACAGATCTAATGCTAAGATTAGCTAATGGTCGTGGCAAGGCAAGAAGAGTCACAATGCTTGCCTACTACAGATACCAGCTCCATACAGTACGATCTGATTTTCAGAGGAGGCAGACTATTTCAACAATACGTCATTGGTGTGTTTTGCGTTGTTGAACAAAACCAACTTGACTTCATAAGGAAAAAACAAAATGATATTCGAGCTGACTACTTATCGTGGTTATATGATTCTATTTCTCGAGGAGAACGCGATGGTTACGAAGTTGGAGGAAGAATAATACTCCCTATGTCTTTCACGGGCGGGCCACGATAAATGTACGCTCACTATCTAGACGCTCTTGCTATTTTCCGGAAGCTGGGAAATCCATAATTTTTCATCACATTCACATGTAATGTAAACTAGCCAAAAATCAAAAGATTCATGGCTCAATACCTTGAACTGACTGCTTCTGATAGAGTGGATGCCGTGTGCCGGGTTTATGAGCAGAAGATTCAATCTTTCGTTACCTTTCTTAAGGAAGAACGTATATTTGGAAATGTCACAGGAGGTATGATATCCTACATTTTTTTTTAAATTTTGAATTAATTTATATTTGAATGCCCTCGTTTGTTCATCTTTGTTTTTATCTTGCAGCGCTCTACACAGTCGAGTTTTAGAAGCGGGGATTGCCACATTGCCACACTTTGCTTTGGGTAGATTCAGAAAGTAAAATAAAAAGCGCTGAAGATGTTGACCAATATATTTCAGCTGAATTACCTGATTCGAGAATAGATCCAGATGGGTATAACATTGTTTCTGAAATGATGATGCACGGTCCCTGTGCAGCTGCTAACATGAAGGCTTCATGCATGAAGGGTGACAAGTGTGGCAAGAGCTTTCCCAAAAAATTCAATTCCAAAACCTTTTTTGACGACAACGATCACGTGCACTATCAGAAAAGAGACACAAGTATAACTACCACAAGAAACCAATTCAAATTAGACAACAGTTATGTTATTCCATATAACCGTGATCTACTTCTAGCCTTCCGAGCTCATATCAACATTGAATACTGTGGGTGGAGTATGCTCATAAAGTATTTATTTAAGTACCTATCAAAAGGCACAGACAGAATATTTGCTTGGGTGTCTAGGCCAATAGGTGAATCATCAACTAAAGCAGCACCTTCACGAGAAATGGTAGATGAGATTCAGAACTATATCTAAGGGCGTTTCATTTGTGCTCATGAATCATATTGGAGAATTTTCAAGTTTGATATTCATCATAGAGAACCGGCTATTCAAATCTTGGCAGTGCACTTGGAAGATATGCAATGAATAACTTTTAGAGACAGAGATAGGTTACGATCGGTGGTATATCTGCTTGGAAAGAAAAACACAAGATTAACCAAGTGGTTTGCTTATCACGCCAGTAATGAAACGGGTAGACATCTATTATATTTGGAATTCCCATCAGAATTTGTGTGGCATTCTGATAGTAAGAGATGGTCACCACAGAGAAACAGCAAGTCATCGATCGGACGTCTAGCATATGTGCATCCAACTTCAGGAGAATTATTCTTTTTAAGAATGTTACTATGCCATCAAAAGGTTTGCAGGGATTTCTTCGAAGTACAAACTATTAAAGACGTTTTTTTATCTGACTTATAGAGCTGCGTGTGAAGCGTTGGGTCTACTATGCGATGACAGAGAATGGGAAACTGCACTTGAGGAGGCATGCGCATCTACAACTTCTAAGCAGCTAAGATTTATCTTTTCTCGCATACTACTCCATTGTGACTTCGCAGATCTATCTAAACTTTAGACAAAGTATTAGGAACATATGAGTTAAGATATACCAAATAAAGTATCAGAAAAAGTGCAGATTCCTACCATTTTAATGTCGACTCAGTGCAAGGATATACACTCTATGAATTAGAGATTATTCTAAACAACTGTGGTGAATCACTGGAAAGCTTTGGTTTCCCGCCACCTCCTACAGATCTATTAGAGCAGCTAGCTAACAGACTCCTCATGGAAGAGAGAAACTATAATCGGGAAAAGTTGACTCAATTAAAGAATAACTCTGTTCCAAGACTAAACGCTGATCAAAAAGCAATTTATGATCTTATTATGAATGCTGATGAAAATAGTAGGCAGGAACTTATATTTGTCTACGACCATGGTGGAACAGGTAAAACATTCCTCTAGAAAACCATCATTAGCAGTCTTTGTTCGCAAGTAAAGATTGTATTGGCAGTCGCATCTTTAGGTATTGCCTCTTTACTTATACCATCCGGTCGCACTGCACATTCTGGATTTAAGCTCCCTCTTGAATTAACGGAGGAGTCCCTATGTAGAATTACAAAGACTACTCAGCTTGGAAAGTTGTTAGTCGACACTGATCTCATAATCTGGGACGAAGCCCCTATGAATGATCGCCGTTGTTTTGAAGCACTCGATATAAGCCTCAGATACATCGTTAACAAAGTGTTCCTTTTATTTGGAGGCAAGTTAGTTCTCCTAGGTGGTGACTTTCGGCAAACACTTCTATTGAAAAAAGGAGCATCAAAGATGGAGATAATAGCATCTTGCATTTCTGAATATGCATTATGGCCATCTTTTAAGGTTTTCACATTAAAACAAAACATGAGACTTGCAAGACCAGACACCACTTTAGAAGAACACAGTTTGGTCAACTCATTCGCTTCTTGGCTACTTGATATTGGTGACGGAAAAATAGGCCGCCCAGCAGAAGAGGATCCTAAAAATACACCTTGGATCGACATTCCTGCTAGCTACTGCCTCACTCCTGATGAACAAGGTCTTTCAAAGCTCATCAACTTCGTCTATGACCAAAGTACTCTTCACACACCATCGACAATGACTCTCCAACAGAAGGCAATCGTATGTCCCAAAAATAAAACCGCTGACATCATCAACTTTAAAGTTCTTGACATGGTCCCTGGCGAAAGTACAAGTTACATGAGTTAAGATGAAGCAACGCCAACTGGAAATGATGGCGCTGAAACAGAGATGCTTTATCCAGTAGAACATCTAAACACTCTTAAGTTACCAAGATTTCCTCTACATCACCTTGAGCTTAAAGTTGGCGCACCAGTCATGCTTCTAAGGAATGTAAACCTTGTCGGGGGGCTATGTAATGGTACAAGGATGATAGTTAGGCAATTGATGACAAAACTAATCGAAGTGCAGATTATAACGGGAATAAGAGTAGGGGAGAAAGTATTTATCCATCGAATTTCACTCATCTACAAATATCCCAACCTCCCTTTTGTTTTCAAACGAAGACAATTTCCCATAAAACTCTGTTACGACATGATAATAAATAAAAGCCAAGGGCAATCTCTTAACAAAATTGGCGTCTATCTTCCCCAACCAATTTTTGGTCATGGCCAGCTCTATGTCGCATTATCAAGAGCCACAACCCCTCATGGTCTAAAAATTCTTATTGAACCCTAAGAAGACCAACCCTTAAATACTACAAAAAATATAGTATACAAAGACTTTTTGGAAAAAATACACGGCACATCGGCGTGTCAATAAATTTTCATAAATATTTGTTTTCTCTTTATTAGATAACTAATTTTTTTTTAAAAGATGACATTAATAGCAGATGTTTTCAATTTTTTTCCTGTTGTTCATGTTCCGCGTCATACTTAAATATTGCTTTTGTTGACAACGGCTCTTTTCCATAGCGCTACTTTTACCATTTTTGGGTTTATGGTTTCATATCATTCATCTGTACTTTTGTTTAGGTTAACTATTGAAATGGAGCTATCTACAATCGCTGGTCTGACTTCAGACTCAACAAACAAGACGTTAGAAGCCAAAGTTTACAGAAAATGGGTTGCAAAATCCCTACCAGAAATGACTTTGTATGCTTTCTGCTGCATTCTGCTTGACCGAGAGGTACACCCATGCCTAATTTATATGCAAATAATAGATGGATTAGCAACATATGTATAACAATAAATATGCAATCGCAGGGGTAACGCTATACAAGCTAACATAGCTCTAAAGGACGTCAATTACTTCGACCAGAAATTGCATATCCACATGGCCTACCGGATTTCTAACTTTCTTTGTGAAGCTACCAGTCGCTATCAACAAACTCTAGAAAACCAAACAAGCCTCCGGTTTGGTAAATACACAAAGTTCAAAACAATATCAGCAATGTCATTTCCACATCACTACTTTCAATTTACTTCTTACAACCAGCTAGAATCAAAGTTTCTAAAGCTTGACAGTAACTCAAAAATGCAGTACCCCATTCTAACAGGTACCATTCTCTTTTTATCTTTTACAGAATATATCTTTACAATAAGTACCAAACCTTAGTTAAAACTAAACATGATAACAAAAAATAAAAGAACAACCACAAAACAGCATACGAAACAGACGCCATGCACAAACGTCGCTTAAAAACCATGTTATTATACCATGCAATAGGCTAAACAGTTACTTAGAACACTTCTTACATTTACCATTATTAAACACAGGCTGAAACTACAACCAGACAAACAACAACACATTTATTCAGAAACCACCGACTCTAGAAATACACACACAACAACATAGTTACTTGAAAGAGACTAGAAGCCACATGCTAACCAACCCTCTATTCTCTAAGCTTCGCAATGAAAGTGTTCTTCTCATATACTTTGTCCTGAATCTCTCTAGCCATCAACGCCAAACGAGAAGCCTTCTCCATGTCATCAACCTGCATCAGCCTTAAAATTTCAATACTTTCAAAAACCTCCTTTGACATATTAGATATCTAAAGCTCGCTGATATATCCATCCCTCATCTCCACACCGATTCTTAGCTCATCAGATAGCTTAAAATAGTCCTCCATTTTCACTAAGTCTTTAGTAACTTCCCTCCTAAACAACACTGATAACTGATCCCTAATATCATGAGAATCAGCAGCACGAGATAACTCATGAAACAACGGTCTGCCTATGTTAGCCATTTTTTGACAAAAAAAATTTAGGAAAATCTCAGATGGTGCCACACATTCTCAACACCACACGTATTTAGATACAAGGCGAAACGATTATTTTGCCTCAAAAGCTACATGCAACTTTGTCTGATAACTACAAGTGGCACTCCACTCACACACGAAAAGTAAACCATTGTTACAAAACAATTTGCAATATAACCACCTGTAGCTATTTTTGTGAAGAAAAAAATAAGAAAAATTATTAACTCTTAAAAAACAATCGGCCACTAAAAAAAGTACAAACTTCCGATTTACAAAGTAATAAACTAGAGCGATGTGTCTAACCTATATTTATTTCCAGATTACATAGGCTGCCTAAGAGAAATTGGCGGTACCAGTGACTTTGGAGACCTAAACAGAAGACAAGGAATCAGAAGGAAAATTGAGATTGAAAACCTCAAGTAAGTTACAAATATATATTTATAAGAAATTAAAAAAAATGTTATATTAGCAAATTTCCAATGTTGACAGTGGAAACGTCATCGAGCTCACGCTCTGGGATGAGATGGCCAAACATTTTGACCAGGCGGACATTATATACATAGAGCAACCAGTCATTATAGTGGTTAGCTCATGCCGGGTTTCTAAATACCGAGGTAATAAGTCAGCAGTCTAAAAAATGCAATATATATAAGTTTTAAACCTGACACACTAACTGCAATGCTAACACTATTACTATAGACTACCAGCTTTCTGCAAGTTCAGCAACATACTACTATTTAAACCCAAACATTCCTGAAGCTGCAGAATTACGTGGTGTGTAAATAACCTAACCTTTAATCACTATACTGATCCATAGTCTTATTTCAAATTTCTAATCACAACTACCGTGCAGTTTCAAAGCCAGATACAAAGACTCTCCCCCACACATAATTTGTAAGCTTCCATATCAAGACGATAATGGAACAGAATCTGATTAAAGAAGATAATGGAACAGAATCTGAACAGCGACAAGGTGACTTCTTAAATCCATACTTCTTCTCTTAAGTAAACTGGGTAGATCCTACCAAGTTACACAAACAACCATAGGGCGTCAGATTCACCGCTAAATCCATAATTACTGGCATTAACTTAATTAGAGATTGGTACTACATCTCATGCCATCAATGCGGCATAGCAACAACAGCTTAGGGAAACACTTATACTTGCTTGGATCATGGCCCACAGCCAGGCCCCTTCTTCAAGTACCTTTTATCAACACTACCTGTGACCAAATCCAACAAAATACAAACAATATAACATGTCGGCACTAAACATACAGGTACAAATTCAAAGGATACATCACAAACACGACTGCAACCGCCCCGATCACTTTCTTCACTCCAGCGGCGGACAAAGTGGCGGACCATCCATGTACAAAGATGGTAGAAAAATACAAGCCAGCAGACCCCAAGAAGATACCACCAGAGATCTTAGCAGCACAAGGAAAAACCAGTGTCTTTCAATTCCATCTGAATACTTTGGGAAACCTCATAGATCTGACTCTAGATGCTGTTTTTGACCTCAAAAGCAAGATGAGAGCACGTGTACCAGTACACAAGAACCAAGCAAAGGTAACACAAACTGTAAACAACCTTTTTTCTAACTGTGAAACATATAACCACATCGTCACAAAACTACAGTCTAACCATGTTAAAAACCAGGAACCCCATCATCGGCATCTGCTGCAACCACACAGTCCATGGAAAAACAAAAAGAGACTCAAAGAGGAAAATAAAAATGTGCTACAGAAGAAGAAGGTAAGCATAAAACACATCGCCTATGATTTCTTTGTTGCATAAAGGATAGAGACCAACCGTTATCTAACCACTACTACATTTTCTTAAATACCATGGACAACACCACCAAGCCATAGCACAGTCACAAACGCTAGAAAAAAGAAGGAAGGAAAGCAATCTAATGAACCAAAGAAACAGAAGGGAGATTGAAAGCTCCCTAACCATCTTAGCAAGCACAAAGGTATAACTTAGTGTTCTTACTTAGCTATCCATGATGCCATACAACAATAAACTAATCATACTACTAGGTAAAATTAGATATTAATCTTACAAAGTCCCACAACAAAACATACAAAAGACATCACAATGCACACATACATTAATCATTGTACACTACCCACTCCAAAGAGACAGAACCCAACCCCAATCCCCTTAAACTATGCGCCTCAACAAACACACCCATACTATGATACATAAAACAACGAAACAAACATAGACATGATACTACATAATTAAACACACACTTGACCTGCACGCGCACACATAGCACGCTTTTATTTAAACGACACTAAACATACTCACCAACAAACGGCTCTAGCAACAGCTTCAGTAGTTCATGTTACCCTTGAGCTTCTCAATGAAAAGATCCTTCTCACGAGCCCTCAACTCAAACTCCCTTCCAAGTATCAGCAACTTCATGAGATTCAGAATATCTTTGTCTTGTGTCTCTTTCATGAACTCCGCCATCTTCCCTGGCACAAACTTATAGGCCAACATATCCAATTCCCCAACAAAGGTCCAACTTCCGTCAATAACATTTTTCAAAGTATCACACAGTGCGTTATCCGTCTTGCCAATCTCAAATCATCAATCTTGGCTCTCTCTCAGTAGTAGATAAACTGGGGCTCCCAGTCCGGCGAATTAACAATACGACGAAGCTTATCACAGATTGGTAAAGCTACCATTGGCCATGTTATTTAAACTTGCAATGCAAAACAAAGCTCCCCACCACCCCTCAAATAGGCCACAACTCACCCCTCTTTACCTACAACCTCCCTCCAAAATACACATCATAACAAAATATCCATAAGCTTTCACTATTGCACCTTTGTCCCTACCTACTTTAAAGTTTGCTGTTCACACAAAAGAATACTATGTATAAAAAAATTTCTCCCTCTATGACTGTATGCAGCATATAAAACCAATAAACAAATAAAAAAGGGGGTACATCATTAAACAGAAACATATTCTTCAACTTTTATTACTCAATTTAACACAACAGAGACACGGATTACAAATTATTTTTTTAAAAACAACATAACATGCATAAACCAAACTACAACAAACATACACAAAAACGTCATTGTACTTATTCAACAAACAATACACAAACTACACAATGCATGCATGACAACAAAGCTGCATGAAACAAAGCCATGAACACTTCTAAGAACATGCATCACGGCTGACGTCTTAACCCCTAGCATCACGCATCAACTTCCCCACAAAGAACTCAATTTCACGAACCCTTTCCCTACCTTCCCTTACTAAATCAGCCAACTGCCACTCTCTACTACCCTCTTTGTTCATCATCTCTTCCAAAAACACAGCAGTCTTCGCAGGCACAGACTCACCCGCCACACTCTGAAGCTCCTGAACAAAAGCCATCCTATCTCTACACGCTTCATTCATCTCACCAATCAACCCATTCAGTCGATGAGCAAACTCCCATTGTTCATACGCATACTCATCAAAATAGACAATCATCATGTCCAACCAATTACGCCCACCAATAGCCCTCTCTAATCAATATGCATACATAGATTAATGACCTAGTAGTACATGTATTAAGTCTATGTAAAGGAATTCATTTCTGACTATTTTGGGGCCTACTATCATGCATGCCTTCTTTTGGCATTCATAATTTTCCAAGGTAGATCTAGCTATTATTGGGGATCTTAATTTATAAGCTTGCTCTCTTGGAGTAGTTACATATCAATTTGTGTTTCTGTATTATCCTTAAAAAAGAAAGTTTGGCTAGTAATTGATATAAAGGTCCATTTGGTATAACATAATGAAGTAGCGACGGAATGAAATGAACGTCGTAATGGAATAAATGAAGTAATGAAATAACGCATTACGATTATAATTATGTTTGGTTGTTATAACATAATGAAATGTAATCGACAGTAAAAAGACTAAAATAACCTTTAATGATATATTTTTTGGTGGATAGTAATGTCACACCCCGACAAAGGCGGAAACTCGGGAATGCAACATAATAATCAATCATAGGTATAACATAATGAAGTAGCGACGGAATGAAATGAACGTCGTAATGGAATAAATGAAGTAATGAAATAACGCATTACGATTATAATTATAAAATCGTAACTAAAATCCACAATCTCTTACAACTATTCATATGCCCACACAGGGGACTATAATCCAAACTTAATCCAAAATATCCAAATACTAGAATCAAACAACAAGCAAGCAAGACTTCAAACGAAATTCCACACGGGATAATTCTAAGTCTGCTATCACAATCACCAAACTACTCTTTTTTCACTTCACCTGAAAATGATACTCGAAAACGTCAACAATAATATTGGTGAGCTCGTAGGCTTGACCTTAAACCCAAAAGATGTGCCAATATTTCAATAGTGGATAATAGTGCTATATGACAGTGAATATATGCTAACAATCCAAGACATAGCATCCCCGTTAGTCAATTACAATATGTCACTTAAGCACCTAAAGGGCCTACCAGCTGAAGCACTAATATTAGGGTAGGACCTCACACAAACTTGGGTAGGCGTACCCATCCGCTCTAATAATCACACAAATATTCGTAGGCGTACCCATCTGATCTAATAATCTCACAACATTGGGTAGGCGTACCCATCCGATCCAATAATCTCACAACACTGGGTAGGCGTACCCATCCGATCCAATAATCTCACAACACTGGGTAGGCGTACCCATCCGATCCAATAATCATGCATAATGTTCACATAACAGTCATAAGCACATATCTTGTCCCAAAAACAAAACCACATTTTGCATAGTTCAATTCAAAACATTTCAAAACACATTTGAGTATCATTTTCCCCCAACAGAAAAACAGTAAAAACTAGGGCTACGAGAACTCACCTCAAGCTAGTCTTTAGCAACCAAATCTCAATCACACAAGCAAATGCAATGACGCACGCACACGACCTAGTCCAGTTAATGTCCCAATTTAATCATCCAATTCCAAACAATCTTTACGTTTGATGCATAGAGTTTAAACGCGTTGTACAATTACCCAAAATAATTTAGTGGTGTGATGGTTGACGACATATTTCCACTATCATATCAATCTCATTCCCCGATAATACTTACTTATACTATTTAGAGAAAATAGATAAGGAATATAAATAAATATTTATAATTAATAATTATAAATATATTTAGGACAAGTCCATTCGGTAAACTTAAGTCACTTTAAAAATAATCATAAATACGGTTTAAAAATTGAAACGATTACTCATATTAAAAACAATTTAGAGAAGTGTCGAGGAAAAAATGTTATATTTCGTCTTTTAGTGATTTATTTGAGTAAATAAAATAATTTTATATAATTTTTTTATTTATTTTAAAATCAAAAATCAGTTTTTAGGGAATTTTCTAAGTATAAACTTTTTACAAATTTCTACTTGTACCGTTACGTTTATACAAGTTTCCAAGGTTTCAAACCTTATTTTCATCAATTTTCTCTAATTCGACAATTTTTGGACTATATTATTTTAATAATCTCATTCTTTTAACGTTTACTAAATCCTATTCCCTAAATATCATGTAATATCACTTTCTATATACATTTCCTTTCAAACGTCCAACAAATCTCCATCATACGTTCAAAATATCGCTGATTTGGCCTTAAGGGCCCCTTCAAGGGTTCCATTAGGACATTTCCTAAATCTAAAATACTATCCAAGTCCAAAACCAAGGTCCATTTACTTATATAAGCTCATACTAATATGTAGAAAATAATTTGGACCACGATAAGCCCCTCCAATAGCTCAAAAATACGTATATTAAGCTTGAAAATAAGCTAATAAGCTACGTATCGCATTTGGTTACTACCATAAGTCTCAAAAATAATCCACAACATACGCCATATCACAAAAATAATCAAAATCAATTTTCTAGTGATTTTGGGAAACTATACGTGGCAAATAAGCCCAATAAGCCAAGAAATAGCTTAAAAATAAGCCCGAATAAGCCATACAAGATACTTATCAGATTAAGGCTTTTTAGCATCATATAAAAAATAAGCATTCTAGCATCATATATTATTCAACCATCACGACCACAACATCAAAAATACAAAAACCCTCTTTTTCCTTTTTTAATCCAACGAACCAAACACCCTTTTTATTCATTTCGCTTCCAAAAATTAATTTTCACAACGATCAACTTGTACAACTAACATCTATGCATCAAAATAAACCCAAAAGGACAAATAAAATTTAAAATTTGAAAACTTACAAGAAAATCTTCAAAATGTATATTTCGGCACGAACCGGACAACTCAAACGTTGTTTAAATGAATACCAAGACACTCGTATCAACCCGGAATATCACGTTCTCTATCTAGTTGAAAATTTTATGGTGGATTGTTGTTGGTGAGGGCAGACGAACACAAGCACACACACTTAAGTGTGTGTTTTATTTTTTTGATAATAAATGGATAATGAGAGCTAGTGGAAGGAATATAACTGTACACCTTAAGACACATTAACTAAAATTAAGCCTCCATGTCCCCTCTTGACTACCTTGACTGGATATGGCATCCTAGGGGGTGTCGGGTCTTTCTTTTTGTGTCGAAATCACTTAAATACTCGTAAAACTCAACCGTAAAATTTTCTCCAAAGTTAATAAGCATATTTATTCACTTTAAAGATAATTTTCCATTAACATAGAGTATTCACACGACATATTTTCACTTTACACCCTTCAAAACTCATTTGGACATTAACGGGCGTGTCGGACTCGTTTTTCGGCATTTCTCAAAATTTACGGGTCAAACCACCCGGAATACAAATAGCACAATAATACCTTCTAAAAGGGATTATTAATCACAATAAACCTCAATTCGTCATAATTCTCACAAAAATCATCACCGTCAATACGGTACAAAATCTGAATAAACTAACCAAAGTCAAATAGTCAAAGGACTATTAATGAAATATTCAGAACACAAAAAGGGCAAAGGTTACATTCTACCCCCCTTAAAAGAATTTTGTCCCCGAAATTCAACTACTAACATCACTAAACAATTGCGGGTACTTCAATTTCATCTGATCTTCACGTTCCCACGTGAATTCAGGGCCACGTTTCGAATTCCACTGAACCTTGACGATGGCAATCATACTACGCTTCAACTTCTTAAACTCTCTTTCTAAAATTTCCACAGGCTATCGACAAAATTCAACTTAGCATCAACTCGAATCTCATCTAAAGGCACTTGCAGCGTTGGATCAACCAAACACTTCTTGAGGTTCGACACGTGAAACGTGTTATGAACACCATTCAATTCCTTAGGCAAATCTATCTGATAGGCCACAGGGCCTACCTTTTCAATAATCTCAAAAGGTCCAACAAATCTAGGTGCTAACTTCCCTTTCTTCCCAAAGTGTACCACACCTTTCCAAGGCGACACTTTAAGCAAGATATAGTCACCTACACTAAACTCTAGAGGCTTCCTCCTCTTATCAGCATAACTTTTCTAGCGATCACGCTCAGCCTTAAGTTTATCCTTAATCTGCGAGATCTTCTTTGTAGTCTCTTGCACTAACTCGGGTTCTATCAACTGACCTTCTCCAACCTCAGCCCAAATAATTGGCGAACGACACTTTCTACCATACAATGCCTCAAACGGAGCACATCTCACATTAGCATGATAACTATTGTTATACGAAAACTCAACCAACAGAAGATGAACATCCCAACTTCCTCCAAAGTCTAGGACGCACGCTCTAAGCATGTCTTCCAAAGTCTGAATAGTATGCTCACTTTGACCATCGGTCTGAGGGTGATAAGCCATACTCATGTCTAAACGAGTCCCTAATGCCTCTTGCATTGACTGCCAAAACCCTGATGTAAAACGACTATCACGATCTGATATAATCGAGATCGGCACACCATGTCTAGCAACTATCTCATTCAAATACAATCTAGCCAACCTTTCCATCTTATAATCCTCACGTATAGGTAGAAAATGAGCAGACATAGTCAATCGGTCCATAATGACCCAGATTGTGTCATACCCACTACTAGTCTTAGGCTCCATAGCTATCCCTTCCTATTTCCATACGGAATCTTAGGTTGCTGGAGCAAGCCAAATGGCCTTTAATGCTCAGCCTTAACCTTCAAACAAGTCAAACACTCACTAACATGCTCAGCTATACCCTTTTTCATTCTAGGCCACCAATACCTATCTCTCAAATCATAATACATCTTATCAGCTCCTGGGTGTATAGAGTACTTCAACTTATGGGCTTCATCCATTATCAGGGTTCTCACCTCACCCTTCAAAGGTACCCATATTCGATCTAGGTAGTACATGGTTCCATCACTTCTTTTTTCTATCATCTCATCCAAACCTTTCTGCAATCCTGTAAACTCATCCATAGCCTCCTTCTGAGCCGTTAGTATCCTATCCTTGATACTCGACTGAAGGGTCATATTCATAGCTCTAACCCTCTTAGGCTTTACTCTTTCCTTCCTACTTAGGGCATCCGCCACCATATTCGCCTTACCAGGATGGTAGCGAATTTCACATTCATAATCACTAAACAACTATATCCAACGACGATGTCGCATATTCAACTCTTTCTGACTAAAGATATGTTAAAGACTCTTATGATCCGTATAGATGACACTCTTTGTCCCATACAGATAATGTCTTCAGATCTTAAGTATAAACACGACTGCACCCAACTCTAAATCATGAGTAGTATAATTCTTCTCATGAATTTTCAACTGCCTAGACGCATAGGCTATCACTTTACCTTTTTGCATTAACACACGGCCTAGTCCTATCCCGGACGCATCATAATATACCACAAAGTCTTATGGTCCATCAGGGAGAGCTACAACAGGCGCATTACACAACTTATCCTTCAAGGTTTGAAATGCCAATTCCTGTTCCTCA
>BQNB010117614.1:9439-21141 GCA_026074375.1 Tanacetum coccineum
CAGATTTTTCCTTTTATTTTATTAATTTCTAGGATTTTTCGAAGGTTTTAATTTTAGAAAATACATAAAAAATAGAAAAAAGTTTTAAAAAATTACAAAAAAAATAGTTTTTAGGTTTATAAAAAATAAATTTAGTTTTACATTAAGAAAAATCATTTTCACCCTTTTTAGATTTTAAATTTCATTTTTTAAGCTTTTATTTTTAATTTTAAAAATAGGATTTTAATTTTTAAAATAGTTAAAAATAGTTTCCTTAGCTTTTATAACAATTTAGACTTTGATAAGCTTAAAAATTAATTTTCCCAATTTTTAGGACTTTATTTGCTATTTTTTAGGATTTAATTAGATTTAAATAGTTTTTAATTCATAAAAAATTCAAAAATAATAAAAAAAAAATACTTTTCTTTTTCTTAAAATTTTCTTTCGTCCTAATTTAGGTTTAGAAATTTAGTTTGCATTTTTAAGAGTTAATTTTGATTTACTTGCTTATTTGTTTCGTTTTATTTGCTTCCCGTTAATCTTTGTAAGTGCTTAATTGCTTTTAATTGTTCATTTTTTTTAATTGTTACTTTTATTTGGTAGTTATAGATCATTAAATCATCTATTTTCTTATTCAAATCATAATCCAAGCTTAAAACGTGGTTTCAATTGCACAAGTCGTTAGGGAAACGACCCGGGTGATCATTCTTACCCGGTTTAATATACGTATTATATATTATATTATATATATCTTTAAGAGTGAATTTTCCTTAGGGAATTTTCTTAAATACTCTTGTGGTATTATATATCGTATATTTTATTAGTGTGTTTTATATCAATCAGTTTTTGGCGCCGCTGCCGGGGACTTGTGTTGAAGATTCCGTCGTTTTACGTTTGTTGATTTGGTTTGAAGATCCTTTGGTCCTCGAAAGTTTTATTTTTGTTAAATATTTCAAAAATCCAAAAAAATAAAATATCTAAAAAAGTAAAAGAATATTTTTCTTTTTCTTTTTAGTATAATTATCATAAAAACATATAAAAAATCAAAAATATAAAAAAATTATCCTTTAAAAAATAAATAAAATACACAAAGTTGGTAAACGAACACCAACATATAATACTCTCAATTGAGGTATTATCATAAATAAGTTCCGGTGAACTTGAAAAGTTCCCAAATCGAACCAAAGATTCAAAAACTTGCCATTTGTGTCACTTACGAAGTACGGCTCACCTTAAGAAAATTTTCAAGAGCTAACCGATGTGAATTAAGTTGATTATTATGAGTTTAAGTTGTCTTTGCGTGTATCCCGTTTAAATAAGTCACTGTTAAAAAATAATCCAAAAATTCAAATCATACTTAGTGGTAATTTTTGTTTATTTTTTAATTTCTTTATTTTTAGTGGCAATGTGCGCCACGGATCGATCTCAAGCTCGTAATAGAAATCGTTCGCAACAACCAATTAACAGCGGTTATTGTTGAGGAACCCGAGATTCCAATGGCCGAAAATCGTACCATGGCTCAGATGTTACAAGCTCCCATCGAGGGATACAAAGATGCAATTGTTGTTCCACCGATAAATGCAAATAATTTTGAGCTTAAACAAACTTTGATTAATCTTGTTCAAGGTAATCAATTTACGGGTAAACAAGACCCTCATAATCATCTTCGATTTTTCAATAAGGTTACTTCTACGTTTAGACATCCCGAAGTTCCGAATACAACGATTAAGCTTTTGCTTTTTCCTTTCTCACTCGTAGGTGAAGCCCGAACTTGGCTAAATAAGGAACCAGCTCGATCGATTCTAACGTGGGATGATCGTGTTCTCGAATTCATAAACACTAGTTCTTCCAACCTCAAAAACAACTTACCTTCAAAACGAAATCACTACTTTCTACCAAAAACCGAATGAATCCTTCCAAACGTAGCATGGAAACGTTTCAAAGGACTTCTGGTCAATGTCCCTCATCATTGGTTTTCCTCGGAATTACATCACCTTGATACGTACTATCAATTCTTTGAATACCAATGATCAAGATGATTTAGATTCCGCCGCGGGTAGAAATTTTCTAGATAAGATACCTCGTGATGGTTTAGCCATTATTGAGAGTAAATCCAAGGTTCGTTATTCAAGAAGTCGTGCAATTGAACCAAGAGCGAGTACGAATGCTCCTCTTTCTACTTCTACACCTTCTAATTCTTTTAAATTTCAACAACTCGCCGCTTCTCTTGAAGACAAAATGGATATTCGAATGAGCCGATTAGAAAAGATGATTAGTGAAAAGAATGCTACGACTCCTGCTACCGTCAAAGCAGTTGAGGAAGTTTGTGTTACATGTGGTTCAAACCATAATTTCAACAATTGTCCGTTAACAAGGAATGAATTTCCCGTTTTTCATGATAACATTCATCAATTCCAACAAACCGCCGCCGTTGGCAACTTTGTTCAAAGGAATCCTCCTAATTTGGCAAACCAAATGAGACCACCCGGTTTTAATCAACCAAATGTTCAAAGCAACCAAGGAAACCAAAGCCGATATCAAGGAAACAATTTCAATTCAAATCAAAACCGTGGAGGCAATTTCAACCAAAACCGTCAAAACAATCAAGGAGCCGTTTATCAAACCCCACCATACCAACCACCAACAAATCAACCTTTGGTTAATCAAGCTTTACCTCCCGTTTCACAATTCAAGTGTTTCGTGAAAATGGTTTTGAGAGTTATGCTAAGGCTAATGAATGCGAACATGAATAGGATTTTCAAATGCCGAGTTGGATAATTTTTAAAGAAACCAAAACGATTTTCAAAGAAGTTATAACGATTCTCAAAAGAAACAAGATGATTTTCAAAACATGATGCTAGTTTTTATGCAAAATTATCACAACAACAGCACCACTTCCACTTCAAGATCGGGTACTCTTCCAAGTCAAACCGTAACTAACCCTCGTGAGCATGTTAATGCTATCACCACAAGAAGCGGTAAAACTTGTTAAGGACCTTCGACTCCTCTTGTTCCTACACCCGTTGTTTCTATTCCTTCAAAGGAACCCGAACAAAACCCGGAGACGTCAACGGAAAAAGTACAAAATCCAAATTTGGAAAGTACCGCGCATGTCCCACCTCTGGAGGAAGAAGATTTCATTTTCATTGAAATCCCAAAACCAAAAGCAAAGAAAACCATTAATGTTGAAATTTAAGATCTTAATTCTCCAAGACCTAATTCGTATCCATCTAAACTTCCATATCCTGAGAGGATGAAAGTGAGAGAGAACGATAAACCACACAACCCAGGCTCAATCAAAGCTGGCGTTTCTGAAGAATGTGTTCAAACAACTCCGTTTAGAGATTGGATTGAAAGATGCTCTTGTCGAAATGCCAAAGTTCAACGAATGGTTAAGCTCGTTTCTAAGGAACAAAGAAAAGCTCGAGGATATCGCCATTACAACCGTTAATGCTGAATGTTCTGCTATCATCTGACAAAGTTCCCCGAGAAAGCCGAAGAATCCGAGAAAAATTTCTTATTCCATGTGCTTTACAAGAACTCAATAGGACTAGTGCTTTAGCCGACTCCGGAGCTAGCATTAACCTTTTACCTCATTCAATCTACAAACAACTTGGGCTTGAAGCTTTGACTCTAACTCGAATGACACTCGAGCTTGCTAACCGTTCCATTTCGCACCCGATGGGCATAGCCGAGGATGTTGTAGTTAGAGTTGATGGTTTCACTTTTCTTACGGATTTTGTTATGGTTATTTTGAACCCGACCCGAGAGAGTGCACTATTATTTTTAGTAAGACCCCTTCCTTCCACTGCAAAACACTCTCAAATGATTTTACGAAGGAAAAAAATTGACTCTAAGAGTAGGAAAGGAAGAACTTGTTTATTATGCCGAGAAATCTAAGAAAGACAAGGATAAGCATTTTGTTCACGCCATTTCTATAATCGATTTCTCAAAAGATGATCCGTTTAGTGGCAGTACCACTACTCATTCTGATGAACCTTGTCTCCTAGTTCGTTCTCCGGTGAAGCACTAGTGATAATCTTGAGGAGTTTCGCCGATCAACTCACTTCCTTCTTAAAAAGATATTCAAGAAGGAAATTTCAAGATCATCAAATCCACTTTTTTGAATTTGATGACAATTTCAAGTCTAGCACCGTAAATCCTCTCTTTAACAAGATAGATGAAGAGGTCGTAAACGTAAACTCCAACGTTTCAGATTCTGATGAGTCAGTTTTACTCAACACACCTTTGTCCAATAAGGTTGAGTGTTCTACTCCAGAAGACGATATTGATGAGATCGATGCTTTTCTTGCCATAGAAGTTTCTTCTAAATTTGAGGAAGGTTATTTCGATTCAGAAGGAGACGTAACTTTTCTTGATAATCTGCTTAGTGACGATACTACCCATAATCTCGCTTCCGAAGTGATTTCCGATCATGAACCAGAACAAAATGAATCTTCGATTACTTTTTCTCCAAGGAGTGATCCTCTTCACCATGAGTTCGCCGGAGAAGTCATTACACTTCCTTCGAGGAATGATCGTGAATTTGGGGAATATCTTAGTCTTATGACAGTGCTTTGTGAGATTTCAACTTCCCAGTTACAAGAAAATGTTCATCAAAGTTCAATTATCGAGTCTCTTTCCGTATCTCCTATCCCTGTTGAGGATAGTGAACCCGTTCAAGAAGAGATCGATATTTTCCTTGTTCCAGATGATTTAATTCCGCCAAGTGTTGAGAATGATGATTCCGAAAGCGAAGATGAAGAGTTATCTAACTTTGATTATCAAGATGATCCGTCAATTCCTCGTCCTCCACCGGAACCACCGGATGTTGAGAAATGTTTTGAACCCGAAGCGGTTATTTTGATAACCAAAGTATTTAAGGGAGTTTCTAAACCACATGATTTCATGATCGTTATTTTACCCACCCTTGTTTCAGATTTGACGTTCATTCTCTTTCTTCCTTTATTTTTCTCCTTCGGGAGTGAAGACACTATTTTTGACCCCGCCATCGTCACGTTTTTAGAGCCGGTGGCATTTTCAATGGAAGTTCCTTGTTCTAAGTGTTGCTCTCCCTAAGGACGAATTAATTCAGGGACCGAGTCAAGCTTGTGACTCGGTGACCAAAAACAAGCCGCTTCGTGGGGTTTCACCCAAAAAAAAAAAAAAATTTTTTTTTTTTTGGCTTGTATTTAAAAATCCCCCTATTTTCTTTCTATTTTCTTAAATAATGTGTTGAGATGTGTTGTGGCTATCCTCTTCCGGTTTTTCGTTGTTTGTTGTTTGTACTTGTGCATTTTTGCAGGATTGATCCAACAATTTCTGAAGCCTCTCGTGTCCGGTGTTGTATCCCGTTTCACTCAAGCTTCTCATCCTTTGTTTAAAATTAGTTTGGGGAGATCCGATATCCTTTCATCTTATCGATTCACGTCTATCTTTGCATAATTCATAAACGGCTTAGATTTTCGTAGAGACCCGCTTTTAAACATTGAGGACAATGTTTCGTTTTAGTTTGGGGAGGGAATCTATCGATTTGATGTTGCATGCTTATTGTTTTGTTCTCACGTACCCGTTTTCCCACAAAAATAGCAAAAATTTTAAATTTTTAAGTTCTTATTTGTAGTAAAAAAAATGAATATATATATATATATATATATATATATATATTAGTAGTTGAAAAGAAAAAAAATAAAAAAATAATAAGTGTTAAGACACGAATGTAGGTTTTCCGTTGGTGAGAATAAGAAGTAATTTTTGACCCGATAGAACGTGTTGAGTTCTAGCTTTATCCCTTAACATTTAATGATGATAGTTTGTGCTAGTCTCGTGTAGACTTGAAATCATTAGTAAATGAAGACTTGTGCTAATCTCAAGTAGATTTTAAATATGCCAAGTTGGATTTTATATAGGCTAAGTATTTGCGAATCTCTTTATTAGAGGTTTTAAATTGCAAAGAATAAGATATGATAGTGTTGATTACGAATTAGGATGCTAAACAAAGTTTATTTGGAAAACTTAAAAGCTTATAAGAATAACTTGTGGTTTTTCTTCCCCGAAGTTCTTAAAATGATTAATTATACGTGTTCTCTTTAATTTTTACAAATTAGAGTTTTACTCTTAAAAGTCTAATCAACATATTCAGAGAAAAAGCTTTATCGATGATGAAGTCAAACATCATTTGTAAATAAGAATTTTAGTTCAAGTTTATACTTTGGTTTTCTAAAACGAAATTTTTTTATTTGCAAAAATAATGTGTTGAATATATATATAAAAAAAATAAAACAAAATAATAATAAAAAAGAAAAAATATATATATAAAAATAATTGATGAAAAAGAAAATATGTAGTTGGTGAATAAAAAGGATGCAAGTTATAAATCCTTAGTGTTAATAATTAATATACAAACTCCATCGCAATAAAAGTACATGCATTTGTCGGTTTCGCCAGATCACCGATGGAGACATCGAAAAGAAAGGGTGGAGGATGTATATTTAGGGTTGGTATCATAATAAGTATCCACTGAGCTCTTGTCCGGAGACATGCCTAGATGTGTCGTCGAAAGAATAAGTGATAACCGCATTTCCTAGCCTTAATAATGTCAATAGTAATAATAAATGTTGCAAGTTAGTAAATAAACAGTAACAAAGTTTTCCTTTTTCTAAAACCAATGTATTCTTTGAACTACGTTTGCCAAAGTCTACAAGCGGGATTTTTCATCGGAAGACATGCGCCTTTCGATTATTAGTCCTCTGGATGGGGTGTCAAAAGCCTTAAGCCTTTACCCGATTGACGCTAGTGCGGGATATCAAGAGAGGAAAGTCATTTATAGGACAAGTGAACCAACGATGTCTAGCTAAGAGGTTTTTGTTGCTTGAGTTGTGATCTTACTAAGTGAATTACATATTAGCCCAAAGGCCATGTTAAAAGCTTGGTCGGATTTCAACTATCTAAATATGTGGATTTAATGATTTAAATTAATTTGAACACACACACTTTTATATATGATTTATGTCGGGAAGAAAAATTCATAAGTTGCAATTATAAGTAGTCTTAGCATCTTAGCTCGTACTTAACGGTAATCTTATTTTTAAGCTTAGCATGGAAAAAGTGAAAAATCGTGAAGTGATGAAGTTTAATCTTTTAAGACACTGTTTTCATTGTTTTTTTGTTCTATGATCCTTAAAGTTACCAATGAGGTAATGAAAACAATACATTATGTCAACACAAGAATAAGTTGTAGTTAGGAAGTTAATTATTAAAAAAAAAATCAATGAAAAAAAAATAAACATCCTTTGAAATGAATTCGGATGTTTTATAACTTGTGATCTCTTAGCATCTCCTCAAACAAAAATCTTTGCTACTTTTCAAAGATTTCTTTAGGGGAAGTTTTGATGAATTTGGAGTTAAAAGGCATGTAATATTGCGGAGGACACGCAATCCTTTTATCTTGGGAAATTTTGATTAAGTGAAAATACACATATCTGTTAACACTTAAAAAGGCCCAATTAAGCCCAAAACATACTAAAAATGGCAAAGATATGCTTGTTTTTGTGTTTTGTGTGTGCAGGTACGGATATATCAAAAATCACAAGAAAATCGCCAAAAACGGGCAAACACGGACACGAGAAACGGAAGAGCATAAGAGAAGCCAAAGATTCAAAGCCAAAGCCAAAACAAAACGAGCAAGTCTCCATCAAGATAGTCAAATCCCTGGTCAACAAAAGTCAACCACTAGAAGACAAAAACTCAAAATGCTTCAAATCAACCCTCCAAGTTTCAAAAAGTTACCATATTGGTCCCTAAGGCTTAATGGGCCTTAAACCCCTTAAATACCCTACCCGGATCCATAACTAGCCCAAAAGCCCAAAATCCCTAGCCCAATACCCTTTTTATATAACCACAGGGACCATTTCTGTCATTTTTAAAAATCCTTTTACACTTTAACGTTCATAAACCAAACACAAGGACCAATACTGTCAATAGCCCAAAGTTCAAATATTTTACCCGTTTTACAGTTAAAAAGGCGCGAAGACATGTTATTGTTCATCGTCTTCCCAAATTCACCACACAGTCAAAACAAGGGGCTTTTGGAAATTAAGGGGTACAAACGACTATTCAAGAGACCTAGTACAAGATGGCAGGGAGAAATATGTCAAATCATGAGTCCTCATTGGTCAAGCATCAAGGAATGCCACGTGGGCAAGCAAAGAAACACAAGGAATGGGTACTTTTGTACTTAATTCACTCAGAGAGAAAGCACAAAAGCATCACAATGGATTGCCACGCTGGCAATCCGTGTGTGCACAAGCTTGATCCAACGAACCACAATCATGATCCAATCATTGGGAATAATCAAGGGATGATATTGACAGGAGCGTTTAACAGAAATTAAGGCATAGAAGGTTGACTGGCAGGCTTAAATAGCACCACACTATTACACAACACACGATATCTAGTAGTTGTAGCTTTTTAGTTTTAGCTACTTTTCAAATTTTAAGCTTAAATTCTTAAAAACTTTGTAATTCTTCCTTTAAGCATATGGTAATCAAGTTTTTATGTTAATGAAATTCGAGTTATTAAATAGCTCTCATAGCACTTATCAACTTTCCCTCTCATTAAATGCTAAGCTAAATATCATAAGCTACTGAATAAGCTCTTATTAGTCTCTAAGCTAAAAATTGAGCTTAAATCTTACCTTAATCATGCCTTAACTTTTAAAATCAGCTAATAACCTTATCACCTTAGCTTATGGATTTTGGCTTTTGGAAGGGAGATCTATCATGGAAGGGTCTCCAAGGACTATTACTGGCTTATTGTAAATAAGCCAGAGCTGTTGATAAGCTCATTTGAGCAAATAACTTTTGTTTAGCTAAAGCTTCAAGTAAGTTTTCCTTTAATTTCCTTGTCTTTCAAATTTTCTTAGCTAAAAATAGGCTTATTAGTATATAGTCTGCCTTTATTAGCTTTATTTAGTTGCTTATTTGAGCTTGTTAGTGTTTCTAATTTGCTATTAGTGCATTTTCCCATCATCATGCATCTTAGGTTAATAATAGACTAATCTTAGTTTTTCTTAAATAATTCGCCATAAAACCTGAAAAAACACGAAAAATTAGGTTAACATAGTTCATACAATCTTTGATTCTAGCCTAAGTGATTATAGATCATGTTATTAAGGTGTTTTAAGCTGTTAGTGATCAGTATTTAAGGTTTAGTCAAATAGAGTTCAAAATCTTAAGCTTAATGAAATCTGTCATAGTCCTAAAGTGTGTTTGGATATGCTTGTTTTGACTTCGTTAAAGTCAAATGCGAGTTTGTGATTCTCTTTTTGGATGTTTGGACAATTGGTCCATAATTGATAAGGAGTTGATAGATTTGATGGTATTAGTTTAGAGCTCTTGGAGTGATTTTTATGTGCTTAATAAGTTTGCCGGTGCAACCAGGGGAATTTTCTCTTTGGTTTTACTTGTTGAAAATTCTAATCCAAGCCTCATTGAGTCTTATTTATGTTTATCATTGTGTGTCAACACACTCAACATAGAGTTGTGAAGTGCAAGTATTCCCTTAATGAAACCTGTCATAAATTTGTGTTGTAGGGCTTTGCCATTTGAAAACCAACAAGAACTAACAACAGTTAGTACTGCTGATTTTCTCTTTACCATTTAAGCTAGTCTAAATAGTTTTTAAACCTTTAAATTCAAGTAGGTAGTAGTTTTCATATAGGTTAATATAGATTTAGTCTTGCTTTTCATAGATTAGCTTATTTTCTTAGGTAAAATTCAGCTTAAAAAGTCACAAAAACTCAAAAAGTCCAAAAACAGTAGGTAGTTTAAGTAGCTTGCTAAATATAGATTTCTAGCTTATAAGTTTAGGTTTTATGAATGATAATGGTAGCTTATAAGTTGTATGTTAATTGTGCAAAAGCTTTGCCTCTGTCTTTGCTTATTGAGCTCTTAAGCTTAGTTTAAATTTGTGCTAATTGTGTTCATTTCTGAGTTTATTAGTTTGTCCTTCAATTTCAGTTAGCTTTAAGTAATTCCTAGTTTAGTAGCTTGTTAGAATTAGATTAAGCATAACATAAGGAGTTTAGAACTTCTTTTGTTTTGTAAATTAAGCTTAAATTGAGCTTTTTGCAAGTGTTAAAGTGAAAGTGAGCTCAAAAGCTCACTTTCTGCAATCAGTTTTTCAAAAGCTGTTTTTGAGCTTATTATTGGTTTCCAGCTTGTGATTTCTTTATTAAAAGTGCTTAAAAATAAGTCCTTAATAAGATCTAATATTCAGTTTTGATAAAAAGTCAAAAAAATAAAAAAATAAGCAAAAAGGGGTTTGCCTGCCTCGAACCCTAGACCTCTAGCTCAAAGACCCAATGTGTTAACCAAGTGTGCTACAATAGCTCATCCGTGAGCTATTGTACACATTTAATATTTACCCTTTGTTTGGTCCTTAAGCCCATAAGCAACTTCGAGCTGTTTAAGCTTATTTAGGGGCTTATCCATTTATCTTTTTGGACTTTTCTTATTTTTCTCTTATAGCTGTTAGGATTTATGATTTATCCCGAATTTTTCATAATTTTCTAGTTAGTAGATTATTTTAAATCATTTTTCTTAAGTGTTAATTTTCAAAAAGTCTTTAAAAATAGAAAAAAGTTTTAAAAAATTACAAAAAAAATAGTTTTTAGTTTTATATAAAATAGCTTTAGTTTTACATTAAGAAAAATCATTTTCACTTTCTTTTAGATTTTAATTTTAATTTTTGAACTTTTAATTTTAAGTTTAAAAATAGGATTTTAATTTTAAAAATAGTTTTCTGAGTTTTTATGTTATTTTAGACTTTTCTAAGTTTAAAAATCATTTTTCTTAATTTTTAGGATTTAATTTGCTATTTTCTAGAATTTAATTAGATTAAAATAGTTTTTAATTCATAATAAATTCAAAAATTATCAAAAAAATATTTTTCTTTTTCCTAAAATTTTCTTTTGTCCTATTTTAGGTTTAGAAATTTAGTTTGCATTTTTAGGGGTTAATTTTAGTATACTTGCTTATTCGTCGCGTTTTATTTGTTTCCCGTTAATTGTTTAAGTGATTAATTACTTTTGTTTTCTTATTTTATTTGTCGCTTTTATTTAGTAGTTATAGATAACCAAACCTATCTTTTCTCATTCAAATCATAGTCCAAACTTAAGCGTGGTTTTAATTTCACAAGTCGTTGGGGAAACGACCTGGGTGATCATACTTCCCGGATAAATATACGTATTATATATTATATATCTTTTCGAGTGAGCTTTTCTTAAGGGAGACTTTAGGAAAGTTCTTAATTGCTCTTTTGGAATTATATTATATTTTATTGTGTATATAAACTACTATCAGTTTTTGGCGCCGCTGCTGGGAACTTGTGTTAAAGATTCCGTCGTTTACGTTTGTTTATTTTGGTTTGAAGATCCTCTCGTCCTCGAAAGTTTCATTTTTGTTAAATATTTCAAAAAAAAAATTCAATATATTTTCTTTTTCTTTTTAGTATAGTTATCATATAAAAAAACAAAAATATAAAAAATTTTCCTTAAGAAAAATATAAAATTTTTTCTTAAAAAATAATAAAATACACAAATTTGGTAAACGAACACCAACATATAATATGCGCACTCGTTGTCAAACTCTAAATAAAATCCGTCGACAACAACAAATAACAACGGTTATTGTTGAGGAACTCGAGATTCCAATGGCCGACAA
>BQNB010117615.1:0-14745 GCA_026074375.1 Tanacetum coccineum
TTGCTAGCGGTTAGACAAAGGAAACACCACCCGGTGCACTATGTGAGTATAACACTGCATGACGCATAGCGAAACTACGCTCTGTTGGAAAAAATGGTACTGGCCCTGCGACATGTATCAAGAAGATTGAGAAGGTACTTTGAAGCTCATCCCATTACCGTCTCAACCGATCAAGAAGGTCCTGAACAAAGCAGACACATCAGGGAGGTTAGCACCATACTCTGTCGAGCTGGTAGCATACAACATCACATACGAACCTCGAAGTGCCATCAAAGGGCAGGTATTAGCAGATTTTATAAATGAAATACCGGTGGGTAGCGATGCCGTGATGCCACGACAAACCCAGTATACAGTCGATCACGACAAAGACTGCAAGGAAGAATGGGTACTCTACACAGATGGAGCGTCTAGTGCTAAGGGTTCCGGTGCAGGCCTGGTCCTGATCAGCCCTACGAAGACAGAATATACGTATGCTCTGAGGCTTAATTTTGAAAGTACCAACAACCAAGCTGAGTACGAGGCTCTCCTGGCAGGATTAAGGATTGCCAAGAAGATGGGGGTACAATCCCTATCTGTCAACGTAGACTCCAAGTTGGTAGTAAGCTAGATCAACGGCAATTACGAAGCTTGCAAGGAAAGCATGATCCGGTACCTCTCTAGGGCAAAAGAGTACATAAGCTGCTTCAAAATTTTCAAAATTCAGAACATCCCTCGAAACAAAAACCAAAAAGCAGATGTTCTAAGCAAGCTAGCTTCAGTAGCGTTCAACCACCTTACTAAAGAAGTTCTGGTAGAAACTTTGGACATGCCATCAACGGATATGAAGGAAATAAATGCAGTGGTAGAGGAAGAGGGGGAAACGTGGATGACACCCATCATCAACTGCCTTGAAAGAGGAATATGGCTGGAGGACAAACATGAGGCACGTATCTTGCGAATGAAGATAGGCCAGTACGTCATGGAAGAAGGAGTTTTGTTTAAAAGATCATACCTAATGCCTATGCTCCGATGTGTTGGGCCGTTGCAGGCCAACTATGTAATTCGGGAGATTCACATGGGGGCATGCAGCATGCACTTAAAGGCAAGGTCGGTGGTAGCAAAAGCCATCCGGCAGGGGTACTACTGGCCAACGATGCATCGAGATGCAAGGGAAGAAATACGCAAATGCGACTCGTGTCAAATACACTCTCCAATCCCCAAACTCCCTAAAACGTTAATGACATCGATCATGGCCCGTTGGCCATTCTTTCAATGGGGGATGGACGTGCTAGGGCCATTACCTGAGGCCCCAGGAAAGCTATGATTCGTAATTGTAGCGGTGGACTATTTCACGAAGTGGATAGAAGCTAAACCACTGGCCAAGACAACGGGGAAAGAAGTAAAGAAATTTGTCTGGGACAATATCGTCTGCAGGTATGGACTACCAAAAATTATTGTAACGGACAACGAAACCAACTTTATCCATGGTCCTTTCAAAAGTTGGTGCAAGAAATTGAACATCACACAGATAAACACAGCCGTTGCACACCCCTAGGATAACGGTATGGTGGAAAGAGGGAATAGGAGTCTAATGAAAGGAATTAAAACCCGACCTGGAAGAGAAAGAAAGGGGTGGGTAGAGGAACTACCCAACGTCCTATGGGCCCATCGGATATCACTCAAAACCAGCAATGGAGAAACTCCATACAGCTTAACATTTGGAAGTGATGCAATAATCCCTGCAGAAATCGGCATGCCTACCCATCGGACTATGATGATCAAGGAAGGAAACGACAACAAGAAAGAAATGAGGTTGAATCTCGACCTGCTAATAGAAAGAATAGAGGCAGCCGCTATTCGAGAGGCACGGTACAGGACAAAAGTAGAACAGTACTACAACAAAAGAGTTTGCCCCATGTCTTTCAAGGTAGGCGAATATGTCTACCGGAAGAATGAAGCTAGCCAGGTAGAAAAATTGGGAAAGTTGGCCCCAAAATAGGAAGGACCATACTTAGTGGTGGAAGCAGATCAGAATGGATCATACAAGTTACGCATAATGGACGACCGCGAAGTACCTCGCGTCTGGCATGCAATCAATTTATGAAGGTGTTACTTGTAGGAATTATTATGTTTAGAATTCCAGATTTTCTAAATGTAATTTGTTATGTATCCGTCTTAAAATTTTAAATTAATCCCCCAGCGGAAAGGAGGGACAATTTTCCATCTATAAAATACACGTGTAGATAAATTCTTACGTGACTCAGATGCCATCTGGTTCAGCAATATCTACTGGCTGGGACGTAGTCAATATCTACAAGTAGATAAATTCTTATGTGATTCGGATGCCAGCCGGTTCAGCAACATCTACCAGCTGGGACGTAGTCAATATCTACAAGTAGATAAATTCTTACGTGACTCGGATGCCAGCCGGTTCAGCAACATCTACCGGCTGGGACGTGGTTAATATCTACAAAGACAAAAAATTACATGACTTCGGGAATGTCCAACCGGTTTGTGCAACACCGAGCTGACACGGAACATGGGTCAATTCTTTTTCCAAATATGATGGATATGGCGGATGGCTCTCTTACCACCCCTCTGACCAATTTCAGGATCAATAGGAATGGATAAACGATTATGTGGCCAATATCCATGTCCCGGAGATACGATGCTCTAAGGATACCGCCAAGAAATAGTAAAATATGCGAGAAAGAACAAAGTAAACAAGCAACTCTTACGAAAGCATAATTAAATACATACAAAAGTTACAGTATGATTCAAAATAATTTTCCTATTAAAAAAGTAATAAAAGTATAATAATAACAATTAAAAAAAAATAAAAAAAGAATTAAAAACAAGACAAAGGAGTATAAAAAAAAAAATTAAAAAAAACGAAAAAAAAAAATAAAAGTCTGAAGTAAACAAAAAAAAAGAAAAAAAAAAATAATATAGAATATAACTAATTAAAAGTATAAAATGTAAATAAAACAATAAATAAATATAATAATATAAAAAAAAATTAAACAAAACACCGCACCAAGACCAAACATAAAAAAGAAACAATCCTAAGATAAGAAGCTGGGGGGTGTATGAGGCCCTCCGCACCCCCACCCCCTACCCCCCCACCCCCCCCCCCCCCCCACCCCCCCCCCCCGCCCCCCCCCCCCCCCCCCCCCCCCCCCACCCCCCCCCCCCCCAGGTGTTGGACCGGTCTCATCTGGCATAATATTTTGCAAGCCACTAGGATCCAACAAATACATACGAGCTACCTTGTCAACATACGGATACCTTTTCTCGAAAAGCTTTTCGTATGTCTCCATAAAGGTATCTAAAGAAGAGGGGTCGACTTTGGGGGTGGCCTTTAGGATAGCTCGAATATCTTCCTCCTTCCGTCCAATAGATATACCATCTATAAAACCCTTGCCAACGGCGAGGCTAAAAGCTTATCCCAACGACCTCTTATACTCCACGCTCTGATGTAACCGGCGCACAAAGGTAGGCAAGTACTGATTAATGATCCTCCGCCTAACCATCTCTCCTTGACCAGCTTCAACGGCATATTTCTCCTTGTCAAATCTTAACTGTTGAGCCTCAACCTCTGATTGCTTCGACGCCTCCTCAAGATGTTTAATACGGTCAGCCTGTTTAAAGGTTCATTGCTCTGCCTCCCTCTTCTCCTCTTCTATCTCCTCAACCCTCTCTTGCAAACTCTTCTCGTGGATCAAAGCACCATCATAATTCTTAGATAATTGGTCGCAAGCCAATACCTTTTCATCATAAGCTAACTAAGCCTTAGCCAATTCTCTTTTACATTCCTTGTACCGGATCTTCACGTCATTGCAAGACTCATAAGCAAAAAACCCAAAGTCATGCAAGATCCTCCATTAAAGACTCCAAGCAAGCAGAACATTCGCTGCTGTTGAGTGCGGATATTGGGCTAACAACTTCCAGGACCTCATAACTCAGACCATGCGACACCCCTCGTTGAAAATTTCCAGGTCAGCAGGAGTGAAAAGGTTAGACATCATATCCCGGCGCTGGCGAGAGTTATCCATGCGACTAGACTCTTTCAGACCCCACTGGGGAGTGAAAGGAAGGTTACCAAAGCGCCTGCAAGTAACTAAAAAAACATAATTTTTTTTGAATAATAATAGAGCAAAAAGGAAAAACACAAGTACTCACTGACCTCTGCGTCTGGTATAATCTTGTCACTAGCAGGTTTCTCCACCGTCTCCAGGAGGCGATCTACACACATGTAAGTATAAGGTAAGAGCAAGCGGTCAGTGACAGGAATTGAAAAGTGAAAACAGTTATACCAGCAGGACGTGCAAGACTAGGTTGAGTTTGCAGTCCAGAAAGCCCACCCTCATTATTACCATGGCCCTCGTTAGCAAACATAGCATCAGTACCATCCTGACCATCTTCCCTACCGGTGGGAAACTCACCAATGTTCACAACAGGGGGAGTCACAGGCTCGTCGGTTTGATCCCGCAAAATGCCCGTACGACCAGCGGACGTTGGAGGAGTAACATGCGCTTCACCAGCTATGGTGGTTAGAGGTTCGGCATGGTTTAGGGGTGTAGGGGAAGACACATGCTCAGAAGTAGGCTGCACCTGATTCACAACGCAAACTCTCCTTTTTTTACGAACACCTTTTCTACCATATTTTTCCTTAACAACCTTTTCAGCTTGAACAGGATAGCAGCTTTATCCTACCGCACTTTTCTTTTCTTTCTTTCCTTATCATCCAAAACCTTCTGGCAAGGTAACTCAGCCACCATCATATCTCCAGTTTTGGGAGGAATATCCTCTACCCGTTCCGCGGGAGTAGTTAGGTGGGTTACCCTAGCCGAACCAGGCGGAAGGAGCTCACCAGCGAAAACTTTACAGCCGTGGAAGTCGGGAAGTCGTAGGAACTCGGCCATTGTAATAACTGCAAAAAACAAAAAAAATGTATATAACATATGAGCCGATGATAAGTAAAAAAAAGAAGAAAGGGACGAAGAAAAACAAATGTATTACCCTCCCTATTCGAATCCTTTATAGAAAGAGCACGAACGGCGTGCTTCTATACGTTAGGTTTCGGGGACTTGGTTTTAAGGGGTGGTGGGGGAAGACACGTGCTCAGAAAGTTATGCTTGCACCAGATTCACAACGCGAACTTCTCCCTTTTCTACGATACCCACCTTCTTCTAAAACCCAATCTTTTTTTCCTTAACAACCTTTTCAGCTTTGGAACCCTTGGATTAGGCATGCTTTTCTCCTCCGCTTTTTTTTTTCTTTTCTCTTTTTCCTTATTCATCCACAAAACCTTTCCGCGTAGGGTAAAAACTCAGGCACCATCATATCTCCAGTTTTGGGAAGGAATTATCCCTTACCCGTTTGCGGGGAGCATTATGTTGGGTTAACCCTAAGCCGAAAATAAAAAAAACCCAGGGCGGAAGGGAGGCTCACCGGCGGGAAATAAAATACTTTGCAGCCGTGGGATAGTTCGGGGAAAAGTGTAGGGGGGAACTCGGGGCCATTGTAATAAAAAATACTGCAAAAAAAAAAAAAAAAGAAAAAAAAAAAATGTATATAACATATGAGCCGATGATAAGTAAAAAAAAGAAGAAGAAAGGGACGAAGAAAAACAAATGTATTACCCTCCCCATTCGAATCCTTATATGGGAAAAAAAAGGGCACGGGGGGGGAACCCAGCGTGCTTTTTCCATTCGTTGGAAAGACCTGCAACATATAAATATAAACTTGGGGTTGGGGGTTTTGCGGTAAGGAGGGAATGACAAAAAAAAACCTCTCCAACTTAGGCTACAATACCGAAGGCCCCATTTATATACTTCAGGTTTTTGGGGTAATAGGATCTGAAAAACAACTGGAATATCAATTTTGATTGCCGCCCATGGAATTGGCAAATAGGGGCTTTTGCCCTCGGTCACCAGGAAAAAAAAATATTTGGTTCCTTCATTTTTTCAAAACTGGTAGGGAACATTCTTTTTTAGGCAGGGGGTTTTACAAGTTTTTGCAAATCTATTTTTTGAAATAAAGGAAAAAAAAAAATACCAGTTGCCTTGTTTGCTTAAATTTATAAAAAAACCAGGAAAAGGAGGGCACGGTGGGAAAAACAAAAATTCTTTAAAGAACGGGCAATTGACCATCTCGGAAGTAGGATAGAGCGTTTTGGACGCTTAGTGGTACTAACAGAGAAATTGTTGTACTGGTTATGCGTTTTGTGAGGCAACCTAGTTCATAATTTTAATAAATATTTTTTTAGTAATAAAATTCCTGTGATAAATTTCTTTCAAAATTAACTTTTCTCAAAAAAAACAAGAGAAAATAAAAAGGATAAAAATCTTCCACTTAAGAAAATAACCAATAACGTATATTTTTTTAACCGGGATGTTATTTTCTTCTGGGTTCGTTATCCCAAAAGGAAGTCGTGAAATTGGAAGAATTCGGGAATAAATTCGGTTTCGAGTCAAGAATGTATTATAGGATTTTTGAAAACTTTTGGATATTTTATACTTACGGAATATAAAATTAGCACAATTAAAAAACTAAGAAAACAAAAATTAAAGAATTTAAAAAAAACGTTTTAAACTAATGCGGAAAAAATTAAAACCAAATGGCGACTTAAAAAACGTTGAACTAAAAAAAACTGAAAATTTTAAAAAAAAATCTTAACAAAGCATTTATATTAAAACAAAAATTTTATAACTAAAAAAATCCTACAAATTTAAAAAAGAAAAAATTTTTTTTGGAAAAAAGTGGGAATTAGAGTTTTTTAACTAATTTTGAATTTTTTATGATTTTTTTTTTAAAGGAAAAAAAAATGGAATTAACTTTTATAAAAATAAAAACTTTTTATAAAAAAAACTTTTTTTTCACTAAAATTCTACTTTCAATTTTTTCAAAAAAATTTCAAAGGAATGGGCAAAAAAAAATGGAAAAAATTTTTAGAAAAAAAGGAATTTATTATTTTTTCCAATTATTTTTTTTATTTTTTCTATGAAATTTTTTTAAAGAAAAATAAAAAAAAATTACTATATAAATCTATTTTAATTTTCCTAGAAAAAATTACAAAAAAAATTTTAAACTGGGAAAAAAAATAAACGGAAAAAAATAATTTTTTTAATAACTACCCTTAAAACAAAGGGTGCCCAAGGAAAATTTTAGTTGGATAAAAATGCCCAAATTTTTATTTAAAAACCAATTGAACCCTAATTTTTTCAATTAATTCCTAAACCCTAATTTTATTAACAAAAAAATTTTAAAAAATAATTAATAAACTAAAAATATTGTAAATTATTTCTAAAAAAAGGGGACAAGGTAGAAAAATGATAAAACATAAAATGAACAAAAGTTAAAAGGGTAAGGCGGGGGTTAACTAAAATACTGAATTTTTTACACTTACCCAATGAAAAAAACGGGTTATAACTTTATTATATTGGAAAAAAAAAAAGTTTTTTTACAAAACAAGGGAAACCTTACGGGATTGCTTTATTTTTGGCATTATTTTAAAAAAAAATAAAAAAGGAAATTTTACGCAAAATATAAAAACTACAAAAGTTAAAAACTTGAGCTTTATTACTCTTAACAAACTTTTATACAAAAAGGGGGGGGGGGGGGGGGGAAACACTTTGGGGAAATTTTTATCCCACTTGAATAAAGCTAGAAAAATTATGCATTTTCAAACTGTGTTAAACAAGGGGAAAAAACTAAGCTTTTCATTGAAAATTTTACTTTTTTATAAAAAAAACTATTGGCTTATAAACTAGCTTTATCTCTAAAAAATGAAAAAATATAAAAACAAAAAAAAAAAAAAAAGTTTGGCTATTTGATGGATTAAAGATGGTGTAATATAGGGATCTTTTGAAAAAAGAAATAAAAACTAAAAGTAATAAAAACAAGATTAAAAAAACAAGACATATGATTCTTAAAAAAAGTTAAGGTTTAGCCTAAATAAAACTGGAAAAATTAAGCTAATCCATTTAAGGCTAAAAAACTAGCTTAAAAAAAAACTAAAAAATCCTAAAAGCTAAAAAATAAATTTTGGAAAATAAGCTCTAAATTACGAATGTTTGAAATAAAAAAAACCTAGATATAAAAGGGGAATTTTGAAATAAAAAAACAAAAAAAACTTAGGGGGGAAATTAGGGGGAAAAATAAAAAAGAAAAAAAAAAACCAAAAGCTAATTCTCTAAAAATTGCTACTATACCACTTTTTTCAGGATTTCAAAAACTAAGCTAAAATCTAAATAAAGCTTAAAAACTGGGAAACTTTAAAAAAGCATTAATTCTAAGTTTGGAAAAGGCTAAATGGGGAGTTACTTATTTTAAAAAATTTGCTTTAAAAAACCAAAAAATTGTCTGCTTCCTAATTAACTAGTGCTAAAAATAGGACTTAGAAAAAAAAAATGGTGAGCACAACAGTATTAACAACTGAGTTAAATTTTAACTTGTTTGTTTTGTAGGCTGGATATACTTGGTAAAAATACCCTTAAATAGTTGCAGGCTAAAAAAAAAAAAAATTCTTACTTTTTAAAAAAACTCCTTTCACTAAAAAACCTCCACCTATTGTATACCAAGGTTTTACACAACTAACAAAAAAAAAGTGAACTTTTCTTTAAAATGGCCCATGGAATTTTCTTAAATAATAAAAATACCCACTTTTTACAAACTTAAAAAAAAACTGCCCTGGTGGCTAAAAAAATAAACACAATTTTTTAAAAATATTAAAAAACTTTGGAAAAAATTTACTACCCACACTAAATTTTTTAAAAAACCTATTTTAAAAAACTTGTTAAACTTATGAAAAAAAAACACCACCCTTTCAAAAAACTGTGTAAAAAATGCTTTGGACAGGAATTAGGTTGACTCTTAAAGGTTCAAAAAAATTCTTTAAACCCAAAAAAACACTAGGTTATCCTGGAAAAAACTGTCCAAAAAACTATATTGCATTTGGAAATTCTATTTTTAAAAAGGCTAAATAACTTGCCAAAAAAAACCTTATAGTACTCCAATTCTTATTTTTACTTAAACCTAATTAAGCTAATTTTAAAACTTAAAAAAAAAAACTAAAAGCTTTATTAACAGGAATAAAATAGCTAGGGTTTTATCAGCTAAGCTTCTTTATTACTAAAATGGACAGGAATTTTAAAAGGCTAAACAATGAGTTCCTTAATTTGAATTTTAAAACTAACAACTAGCTTAAACATTTTGCCAATATATAAACGCTAAACTAGGCCAAAATTATTGAGGCAGGGAATTAAGCAACCCAAAAAAAAATTTAGGTCAAAAAGGAAAAAATAAAGGGCGCCAACTTGATTAAAGCTATTGAAATGCTTAACAATGGAATTTTAAAAGAAAAAATTGGAAAAAACCTGAAAATTTTTGTTTAATCTAAGGGGGGGACACTAGCCCACTCTTGGTTGGGGTGTTTGAGTGGGCTCTAAACTTTTAGAAAAAAAATAACACTAATTGGCCCTTGCTCTAAAAAAAACCTGAGGCTTTAAAAGGCATCAATATAGGCTAACCTTGAGCCTTATTTCTTTCCTCATTGCTCTCAAATATTTCTGTCAAAATACATTTGAACTCAAATAAGCTATAAGTGAACCAAAAAGGTAAGGGACAATAAAACCAAGTATTTTTTAAGAAAAAATAAAAAGAACTCTTAAAATAAAAAAACATTTTGAACAATTTTTGAACTTTAAAGGAAAACAAAATAAGCCTAAAAAATTTTTAGCTTATTACAAGGCTTTATTAGCTAATAAAAAAAAAACAAGATTTAAAAACAATGAAAAACTTGAGAAATAAACAAAAACTAAACCTCAAACTTGCTTTATTGTCTTAAGAAATATGGGGTGAAGGAGTATACAAGGAGAAGTAAACAAAGAAGGTACAACTGAAATTTGAAGGGTTTAAAAAACTAAAAATAAAAAGTTGAAAAAAACAGACAACGAAAAAAATTGGACCAAAAAGTAAAAAATTTACAAGGGGGAAAAAAAATTGAACCTTTCTTAAAATAACTTACTCTTCTAAAAAAAACTGAATGTTTTTAATACACTTTCTATTATAGAGAAAAAAAAATGTGTAAAAAAGGGGGAGGATGGGAGAAATTTTTCGATTCATTCCTAGGCCCTTGGGATTCCTTTCCTCTTTGAATTTTATGCGTTGGGGATTTCTAAAAATATATGTGAAGGTGTTCGGAAACCCAAATTAGAGCTCGAACACGTGTGCAAAAAAATGGGATGTGGAGATGGGTAAAACTAATACGGAGGTGGGGACGGGAGTAGGGGGAGAAAAACAGAGGAAGGGAGGAAAAAAAAAAAGGGGGAAATTTTGGGTTTGGGTTTCGGGGTTTTGGGGCGGGAAAAAGGCTGTTAGGGAAAAAAGTGGGTTAGGGAGGAAAAAAAGGAGTTGGACCCCCGTTTGTGTTTGAAAACCTTTTGAGAGTAATTGCACAAAAAAAATTAGTTACCTTTGTGGTTTCATTTCAAAATCCATGTTTAGGTGTATAAAAAAAATATAGGTTTGAAGTTTTGGACAGTTTCTTTATTCCCTTGTTTACTTGCTATCCTCATTTTTTTTTCTTCTTAATTTATAAACCAAAACTTTTCTTAACTTTGGGGGGTGGGGGGAAACTAAACTTTGGTCCCTTGGGGGGGGGGAACTTAGGAAATTCCTAAATGAGGCCCTGGTTTAAATCTTGTAAACTTTGTCAATAATTGGGTTCCTTGAGGGACACCTTGATTAATTGAGCTTTTGAACTTAATTTTTTGATATTTGGGGGGGGGGGGGACTTGGGACGGGCTTTCGGGGGATCCGGTTTTGATATCCTTTTTTCCTCGTTGGTCTTTTCACTTGTTACTTGTCTTTTTTTTTTCCGTTTCTTGTCGGGTTTTGGGGGCTCGTTTTTTTGCTCTTTTTGGGACCTTTTGGATATTCCTTTCCTTGCAAATTAAGGAACACAAAAAAAAGCAACACAAATTTTTCCTTTTTTTTGGGCATAATTTTTTTGGCTTTTATTGCAAAATCCTGGGATAATTTTATATATACACAATTTTATTTAACAAACTTTATTCAAATGTTACAACAAAAAAAAAAAAAAAAAGGTAATTGCACTACCTTTAAGGGAGGAAAAAGAAGAGAAGGGGAACTCTCAGGGAACCTTTCACCTTGCTGGAAAAGTTGGTTGGGAGCATAGATCGGCGATCGCTTCAGCAAGAGGGACAAATTCCATTAGTCCATTTTTGGCCTTACGGGGGGATAAAAAAACCCCGGCGGGGTTGTGGGGATAGGTCATCGGATATACCATAACATTTAGTTAGGCCCATTTTTAACGTTAGTTTCCCAGATAAAGGGAAAAAAGTATTCTATAATTAAATTGCAATATCGAAACATGGAGGGAGGGTTAGCCTTTCCCCAAAAGGCAGGGTTGGGATAGCTTTTGGCGGGGTTGTTCGGGAGTCAAGGACTACCGGGAAATTCCCCCTAAGCGGGGAACATGGTAAAAAAGTTCGAAATGAAGGATTACAAACTAGTCGACGGAAATAAAAACAAAAAAGGAAAGATGAGGAACACCCACCCACCCTGGAGAAGGAAAGCCTTAAATTTGGGAAAAGCAGGGGAAAGTGAGCAGGGAGGAAAAGCTAGTAAAAAAAGAGGGAATGTAAAATCCGTTAAAAAGGGGAAAAGGAAAAAGGGAGGGGGCTATTTTTTATTAGGGGGGGAAAAAAGAGGGGAATATATCGGAAAACCGTCGTGATTAACAAACAATTGGGGCTCAAAAAGGGCTATGAACCACACGATAAATGGGGGACTTTAAATTAAAAAGAAATAGGGGAGCCAACCCTATACAACGCGGGGCATGATCTTACACACCAAGGGTGGGCGGGTCCAGCTGGGCCTTTTTAAAATATACTCCTAGTTACTTATGATATTTGTTCCGGGTTGTTCATTAATTTACGGGTTAAGGGGGGGGACCGGCAAAATAAAAAGGGGGAGGAACCTTTTATTTTCAAAGGTATTGTAACCAAACCCAACCATGTTTTTGGTCAAAAAACCACTGGGGGGGACATTGTTTTTCGTGACATGGTTCGCTATGTCATCAAGTCGTTAGGTGATAACATTCTCAACGGGGACGGATTTTTAAACCTGCGGGGCCTCAATTGATTGACAAAAGGAATTATAAAAGGATTTAAGCATTTTTGCCAGGCCTCGGGAAAAAAGGGGGGACCAAACCACAACAAAAACCTATTTAAACATGGATTAACCCAATAAACCCATGGTTCATAAGGCATAGGGACTTAAACCATACAGTCGACCCGAAAGGATTTTTGGGAATAATAAAAACACTTGTCTTAAATCACGGTGGGTTCCCACGGTCGGCTTGAACAAAAAAGCAAAACAGTAGTTTCGGGCGTTTTTCCCCCATTCCCAAGTGTTAGACAGGTTAAAACCACATCAAAAACAGGTAAATTTGGGGGATTCTAGTATAAATACCCAAGCACATTCAATTGCAAATAGGCACGGGGGACATTTATTTCATTAACATTTACACTCTGGCCAACGGCTATTATTTACATCATATTACTTACTCTCAGCCGGGAGCTTTGTCCTTTGCCCAGGGCGATGCTAAAAAACGCGTTGAAAAATAATATAAAACTATTATTTTATGAAACGAGCAATAAATCTGAATAAAATATTACCTTCAGAAAATACGAGTTCTCACACAGTCCAACGGTACTTATCCCGCCTAGCGGATCTTTGCATCAACATCAACATTGTACGTTGTTTTTAGTGCTATCCAAACCATATGATTTTTGTTATATACATATAGATACTATCCAACATCACATTTTCTTTTTAGAAACATACTGGACTTTCTAAAGAAAAGTATCCGGGCCTCGATCCTTTGGCCGGCCTGTTTATACATAGGATATTTTTTAGGGGTTGATCGGTTTGATTTTTCAGGTTGTTGTGTTAAAAATTTTTTGGGCCAACCTGAAAATCGAACTAGAATTCAACCGAACCGAAAATCAAATTTGAATCCAGTTCGGTTTTCTGGTTAACTCGAATAACCCGAATTTCACCATTTATTTAAAAATAATAATAATTACATAAATATATTGCAAAAAAATTATTTTAAGCAAAAAAAGTTTTTTTTATATCAGGATAAAATTTAAACGGTCTATATATATATATATATATATATATATATATATATATATGTATATATATATATAATGTATATTTATATGAGTACGGTTTTCGGTTCCGATTGCCAAACCCGTATACAACCCAAAAACCGAATTTGTAGTTCGGTTCGATTCGGTTATTAGTTCAATTCCACTGTTTTCGGTTCGGTTCAGTTCGGTTCAGTTTTGGTTTCCGGTTTTTCTACTAACCCCATGGGTATCATACCCGTTCGACTCTATAACTTCTTCCTAGATACGTGTATTTGGAAAACAAATACTTCGCCTCGAATTAAATTGACACATCTCTATGGTGGTTTATCACAGAGTAACTGCTCAACTAAAAATTTCAACCGATGCGTAAAATCTTACAGGATCCCGATATTTATTATAAGATTTTAAGATCTTATCTGATTTTATACGTTTTCATCTGTTTTTATACGTTTTTGTAAGTTTTCATACATTCTTGTATGTTTTCTTACGTTTTCATCCGATTTTAAGTTTTTGTACGTTTTTTGAGGTTATTATACGTTTACATCCCTTTTTATACGTTTCCATCCATTTTATACGTTTTTATACGTTTTGAACGTTTTAATACGTTTTACCCGATTTTATTTGTTTTTGTACGTTTTTGGAGATTATTATACGTTTAATCCGTTTTTACGTTTTCTTTCGTTTTAATATGTTTTTGTCTGTTTTGTTCGTTTTTCCACGTTCTTGTACGGTTTCATACTTTTTATACGCTTTTTTTGTTTTCTTTCGTTTTAATATGTTTTTTACGTTATTATATGTTTTTGGACGTATTATACGTTTTTTTACGTTTTTTACGTTTTTAGACGTTGTTATACTTGTATGAAAACATACATAAACGTAAAACTAGTATGAAAATATAAAAAACGTCAAAAGGCGAATAAAACGTTAAAAAATCTATAAAACATATCAAATGTATAAGAACTTACAAAAACGTATGGAAACGTAAAAAAATCATGAAAACATATATAAACGTACGAAAACGAGCGAAAACATATGGAAACGGACAATAACGTACAAAAACGTATAAAAGCTTAAAAACCGTAAAAAACGTATAAAAGCGTAAAAAACGTAAAAAAAACGTATAAAAGCGTAAAAACGGACGAATGGAGAAAAGCGTACGAAAACGTATAAAAATGGTCCACACTTTACCTCATGTTCGGGTCCTCGGTCCGATCTTATGTATAACCGACCAATAATGCCTTCTCGGACTGAATCGGACAGGACCGATCCAGACCGGACCGAACATATTCGGTCCGGTCTTCGGTCCGTGGTTTTGAGCTTAAACGGTCTCGGTCCGGTCCGGTCCGTTTTGACCCGATGCTCACCCTTACTCGTGGTGACAATCGTATTAATAAAGTTTTTTTTAACCCGGGTGTCCTACTTGACATAGCAAGCTGACTATTCACAGGGCCGACTATCCTTTTGGATAGTCCGGAGTCAAGGCAGGTGAACCTCCGTAGCCAATTGGGGATTAATTTTCTCCTAAGGGTTCAACCCAAAACCTCTAGGCACTTCTCGTCATAAAGGTTAAAGCCTTTAT
>BQNB010117616.1:0-21141 GCA_026074375.1 Tanacetum coccineum
CAACGCCGTTGGCCAACGCGGTGGTGGGGTGTAGTAACGCCGGACAACGCCGTTGCCGGCGTTACTACACCGAGTGCTCTTACTCCTATTATCAACACATTACTGGTTTTTATCGTTTTATGTCTTGTATTTTTTATTTTATTCCGTATTTTCAGTTCTATGGTTTTATCATAAAATGAAAAATATCTAAATTAACAAAAAGGCAAAGGGGCATCGGAAACATTTTAAGAGGGGGTATGTACTAAGTATAACTAGTCAACTGATTAATCGAAAAGGGTACTTTATGATGTACAATCATGTTCCCTATTGTACGTTTGAATAATAACTAGAGAAGTAATATTGTATTCCAACTATATACGAACAGATATTAGAGAAAAATAAGAGAGCTTACTTGTTACTCTCTTCGTCCCACTTTTATTGTCATCATTTGACTTTTTAAAGTCTTTTTTTTTCAACTTTGTTTTTTAATATTTTTGTTTGTGTTATATAATATTTGATGCAAAATATATGAATGGATTGGTCTTTAAATGTATTTTCATTGGTATAATTTTCATAAAGTATTATGTAACAAAAAAAAAATTAAAGATCAAAGTTAAAAAAGAAAGACTTTAAAAAATCAAATGAAAACGATAAAAGTGAGATGAAGGTACTAATATAGTTTACGATTAAGCATTCCTATGCCATGTGATAACAGTCATGGTCTAGAAAGTCAAACACTAACGAACTACACACTAGAAGTAAACACTAATTTGAATGGATTATACTAATCAGAGTTGACCACAAATGTTTAGAGCACACGATACGGGTGCCATAAGGTTGCATTATTGGCTTACAGCGCCATCCTATGCCACCAGCCGATATGAGACATTTAGTCATAGGGCATGACGCTAAAATCACCAGCCAAACAATCACACATTTTTCTTTCTTTTTTGTGTGTTTTATTTATGATTTATCTTAAAAACTGTGTGGTCAGAGATGTTCTACGAATTGAGTGACCAAGACGAGTGTTTTTGGGTTAAGCAGGTGGCAGAATTTTTTGCGATTACACGAATAAAACCGATGCACCTCTTTTATATTTTTTTGGTTTGGAAACAAAAAAAATAAAAAAATAAAAAATTATCTATCAAACTACATTGTTTTCGGAATCTCAGTTTTGATATTAGTATAGGTAAATATATGGGTTGTGTTTAGTTGGAAAATATTTTTCTATTATTTTCTTTTTCCTATTTTGTAAGAAAAAAGAGGGGGTTCCATCTCTCCACAAAACAATTGAAAATTTGAAAAACGCGTTTAGTTAAAGAAACATGTGTTTGTGTTTTTCATTTTACAATACTAGAATACATGTTCAAATGTTGTTGTTTCTATCTCATTTCTCTATTTACTTTTGTAATATTATAAAGACATATTCGAAACACAAAAATAGATGTGGCAAAACGGGCGGGCTGGGCGGGCGCGAGCATCAGGCAAAACGGGTACGGGCCAAAACGGGCACGGGCTAAAACGGGCACTAATGGGATAAATGGGCTACTGGTTGAATCTTATTTATTTAATGGTTTTTTAACGTTTTCGTCCGTATTTTTACGTTTTCGTTCGTTTTTTTACGTTTTCGTTCGTTTTTTACGTTTTTGTCTGTATTTATATGTTTTCGTCCGCTTTTTTACGTTTTCGTCATTTTTTTATGATTTCGTCTGTTTTTTTACGATTTCGTCTGTTTTTTACGTTTTCATCCTTTTTTTTACGATTTCGTTCTTTTTTACGTAATCGTTCTTTTTTACGTAATCGTTCTTTTTTATACGTTTCGTCGGTTTTTTACGATTTCGTCAGTTTTTTACGATTTCGTCCGTTTTTTTACGATTTCGTCTGTTTTTTACGATTTCGTCCGTTTTTTACGTTTTCGCCCGTTTTTTTACGTTTTCGTCAGTTTTTTATGTTTTCATCTGTAATTTTACGTTTTCGTCTGTAAAAACCGGACGAAATCATAAAAACAAGCGAAATCGTAGAAAACGGACGAAAACGTAAAAAACAGACGAAATAGTAAAAAAACAGACGAAATCGTAAAAAAATAGACGAAATCGTAAAAAAAACGAACAAAATCGTAAAAAATGGACGAAATCGTAAAAACACGGACGAAAACTTAAAAAAACGGACGAAATCGTAAAAAAAAAGACAAAATCGTAAAAAAATGACAAAATCGCAAAAAAACTGTCGAAATCGTAAAAAACGGACGAAAACATAAAAAAACAAACGAAAACGTAAAAAAAACTGTCTAAATCGTAAAAAACGTCTGTAGGCGTACATAAACATCAAAAAAACTTATAAAACGTAAAAAATAAGAGGAAAATAAATATGGGTGTCATAAAAAGAAAACGAGGAAAACAAAATAAAATTGTTTTCTATTTTTGTGTATAAAAGAAGAAAATAGGGATTTTGTGTGTTATAGAGAATTTTGTTGGAAAACGACGAAATGAACGCGATCTGTGTTTTCCTTGTTTTCAACAAAACATTTTGTAAAAAACAAAGGTGTTTTTCTCCAACTAAACGCAGCCATGATGTCTTCTCTAGCCTGGTTACCTAGAAAGGACAACTTTTTGACTCGAATGTGCACAACCTGAGGTATCTCCATGGCTCAGATGTACTATAACCAAAAATCACCTAAATAAAACATGAATAACGACCAACTGAGCTTTACAACACCGGTTTGTATTAAACAAACTTTAATAATATTGTTCCAACATTATACGAGTTTACCAACAAGACACGATGTTTCACATGAAGCAGATATGCCGAATTTGAGCAAGTGTTGCAAAACTTACACAAATACCATCCCACACCAAATCTTCATCAAACATATACTTTTTGAACACAGAACAAATCTCCCCAACACAAAAAAAAAAAAAAAAAAAAAAAAAAAAAAAAAAAAAAAAAAAAAAAAAAAAAAAAGGAAAAAAAAAAAAAAAAAAATAAAAAAAAAAAAAAAAAAAAAATAAAAAAAACAACAAAAAAAAACAATAAACTTTGATATGTCATGTAATAAGTCACGTCATCACTAAAGGGATAAAATAAAAAAATAGGGAATAATACACAGAAAAACAAAAAAATACATAACAAACAAACGAGGGATGAGAACAGGGGATGGGAGAGTACCAGGAAACGGTGGGAAGGGAGGTAGAGGGGGGCGGAAAGGAAGGACTATAAGAAATATTGGGCACGGCGGGGAACGGATGGAGGATGGTGGCGGTGGGAGGGGTGCAGGAGGAAGGAGGATGGGAGGGGGGAGGTGGGCGGGGGGGGAAAGGGGCACAGGTCGGAGGAAAAGGGCGGTGCCGGGGGATCGACGGAGAGACAAGGATGGGCGGGAGGAACGGGGGTACGAAAAAATAAAAACACCAATTAAACAAACAAAAAAAAAACTCGATGGGATTAGGTGGAAGGAAGGGCAGATGGGGGGAGGATGGGAGAAAGGTAATGGGGGAGGGGGCAAAGAGGGGGAACAAAGGAATGGGCAGGTGGGGAGGGAGGGGCAAAAGGAATGAAATAAAAAAACAGAGGGGAGGGAGAGGGAAGAAGGGTAAGGGGAAGGAGGAAGAGAAAGGAAGTAGGGGGGGAAAGGATCAATACAGGGAAGGGCGCAAAGATGGATTGGAGTGCGGAGAAGGGAGGGGAGGGGGATGGTGGAACGATAAGGGGGGGTGTCAGGGGGGGGAGAGAAGGAGGGAGGGACCCGACCCGGGAGGCAAGGACGGGGGGAGGGGTTATAGGGAAATGGGGGACGCAGGGGGGGGGGGGGGGAGGAATGTGGCTGTGTTTTAATCTATACATTTTCATTTTGTTTAGTGTTTATTGGGTGGTCCTTGTTTTTTGGTTTGGGGCTTGTTTCCATCTGTAAATGCGAAGAGATACATTTGTTTGTTGAAAAGTGGTGGATTAGAGGGTTTGTGGAGTTACTGTTGTTTAATTTTACTTGGGGATGTTGGGGGGGGGGCGAATGTGGGCGTGTTCTTTATGGGGAGGGTGTGGGCCAAAGGTCGTTAGGGCCCGTGGTCCTGTCACGATTTGGGGTTCACTTTGCAACGGTGTTTTTATTTTCAGAGTTTGTCCTTGGTCGGTTGGGGGTCTGGTCGTATTCTCAGCTCATGACTTAAGTTGTGGATCCCGGTGTCTGCGTGGTAGTCTTTTGTATGGGTTGGTGTTTCGTGTCTGGTTTGTATATTGAATTGTCTCTGTTGTGTTTTTGTTGGTGGTGTGTGATGTCAAGTGGCATGGCCCCGCTCGGTGTTTCCCAGGTGTTAATGATTCCTTTGTTTTGGCTGGGGGTAAAAGGGAACAAGGGATCTCAAAAATGGGAGAAAAGGAGGGTGAAGGAAGTGGGATAAAACGAACGCGCTACGAATAAAGGATCAATTCCTTTCTCTATTTTCAGATCGAATTTATATTCTTCTTCCTTCATTATATTCTTTATTAATGATATCTATTCTAACACTTTTCTTTATTTTTCTATCACCTCATCATATCTTAAATATTTAATATGAAAACCGCGTATCTTTCCTCCATCAAATGCACGTATTGTTAATTCTGGTGTTAATTTTGTGGACTGTTTTTTTTCCTTGTTCTCTAAACAAAAACACAAATCTTTTTGTGGGAAAATACTGAAAAGTGTGGTTTGTATGTTGGTTAATAGTGTGTTGTTCCCTTGGTTTTGCTGTTTGGTTCTACCTAACTAACACGCATGCAATTGAGGGTACTTCTCTAGCCCTTATGTGAACAGTTACTCTAGAAGATGAAAGGATCTCATTTGTATTTTGACTACGCGATGTGCAACGCGACCTAACTGAGGGGTTTTATCTCCACTGGATCCCTAAGGTGTTCTCAGATTTGTTACTATAACCAAAAATCACGCTAAAATAACCATTTTGATAAATAACGACAACTGAGGCTTTACAAAAAACCAGCTGCTTGTATTTAAACAAAATTTAATAATATTGCTTACCAACATTTATACGAGTTTACAACAAGGACACGATGTTTCACATGATGAAAGCAAACCATGCCAAAGTGGAGCAAGTGTTGCAAAAACTTACAAAATACCATCCACACACAAATCTTCATCAAACACTATAACCTTTTTGATAACACCAGAACCAAATCTCCTCCAACCACAAACAAAATTAAAAGAAGTGATGCTCATCCAGCAAAAAACTTAAATTAACCGGAAAACACTACAATTTTAATAGAAAAAAAAGTTCCGGGTCAAAACTGGAAACTAGTCTAAACTTTTTAAGGAATTATGCTTTGTCTTTCCCCTGTAAGGTCAATTAGCAGTAGCAGGAAAAATAGAACATTGAAATGGTACAGGCTCACACACATATCTAGAACAACACATACATCAAATTGTGAAATCACTGAAATGGTTTTTAAAACTAGGCTATTTTTTATCATCTTAGCTGCTACTGAGGGACTGGCCCCATTCGACACTGAAACTGAAACCACGGCCCCTTCCACGACCTCCCCTCCCACGCCCGCGACCTACAATCAATCGTTTCAAATTCGTGTTTGAGAATGCTTCAAATATCATACTTATGACATACATCATAGTGTTTGAGAATGCTTCAAATAAGGTGACTAGGTCGGGTTGGGTTGACCATGAACAGTTATCATCTACGGTTTTTTTGTTTAAATAAAGTAAATATATCTAATATAATACGTTGTTATGATTACAACGCATAATGTTATTAAGATACTGCAAAAACACTATATGTATCATATTAATATATGAATGCAATATGGAGTTATGACAATAGATAATACCTCGTCCTTGCACTGGTGCTTCATGATTGTAACCCCCATCTTGTGGAGCATCCATATACGAGTCGTTATTATAACCTCCCCTTCCACGACCACGGTAATTGCGGCCTCTCGCACGTCCTCTGCCCCTGGGGTAGTCACGAGGGCCATCCCATTCCTCTTCATCATACTCATCTGGTGCAAAATAATTTCCCTTTGTCAAACTCAAAAGCAAATGAAATAAAAAGACCATTCAGTTATTAAATAACTCAGATATTGCCTACTTGATACGATTGGGTTGATTTGGGCTGTGTTCTATTTCAAACGGGTCAATTTAGTATGAGCAAAGGAAAAAAAAATATCAAAAAGGGGGGCAAGTAAAATGTACTTGTAAATTGAGGTTAGAGCAAGGAAAAAAAATTATCTTATATGGGGAGGCAAGGTAAAAATTGGGTTGTATGGATACTGGATAGGCATGGATACCAAAGGGCGAGGGCTGTTGGAGCATAAATATAGCCATTGAACATATAGATAACGGGAGGATGAAGACAGGGGACTGGATAGGTTTAGTAAGGGTGAGTGTTAGTTGTGTGTGTAGTTTTTTTAGTTTTAGTTAGTTTGAGGGTATGAATCGGGGTGTGTAGGGAAGGTGAGAGAGAACTTTGAATTGGTGAGTCCGTTAAGATAGTTATAATGGATGTAGGTGCTAAAGTTGATAGTGGTATAAGTTTGAATTGGCTGATGATGGAAGATAAGAGATGACGTGGTATCTCGTGGGTGTTGATATTGTGTAGATGAGTGCGGAAGGGAGGTTTAATGATGAGATAGTAGTTGGTTTGAGGTTTGTTAGTTAATAGGTGATAGATTTGGTGTCTTAGTTTATATTATTATCTTTATAGTAATGTAATTTGAAAGAATGGTGATAGGGTAGGCGGGGTTGGGGAGTGGGAGAATGTGGCCTATACAGAACGGGTCGAGAGGGGATTCGTGTAGGACGGAATTGGTGGTACTATTGGAGTTGTTATATTGAGGTGAGGGGGTTTGGGGGGGAGTGGGGGGTCAGGATGGGGTTTGAATCAATAGTTAGCTTATATATATAACGGTAGATAATGGATGACATATATATAAATGTATCTATATACTGCTGTATAGGATCATATCTCCAAAGTGATATAGATAAGTTATATTTATGACTGAGAGATATATAGACTATGTAAATATATTGAATATAGATATAGGTGTCGATCGTGGATGTGAGTGTGTGTGTATGTACCATGTACTTGTCGTGGGGCTGTTGGGTGGGCGGGGGGGGGGGGGGGTTTGGACTAAATATAGTTATATATAGAGATAAATATACCTGAAGTGAATGGATATACTATAAAAAGTATAGATATGAATAGTATGTATATATGTATTTAAATAGAAATATCCGAATGTATATAGAATTAGATAGATATGGGGTGTGTGTGTGTGTGTGTGCGTGTATGCTAGTAGTGGTGTGTGTGTGTGGTGGTTTGTGTATGTTATGTGGGGTTGTTGTGAGTGTGTGGTGGGTGTGCTGTATGGTATGTGGAGTGTGTATAGTGATGTGTGTACATGTATGTGGGGTGCTGGTTGTGTGGTGGTGGGGGGCGTGGTTAGTGTTGGTGGTTGTGTGGTGTTTTTTGTGTGTGGTTTGTCTTTTTGGTTTTGTGTGTGGTGTATGGGGGTTAGGTGGGTCGATGAGGTCAGATTGGGTGGAGAGTTGTTGTGATGATTCATTGATCTTTTGGTTGGTTGGTGGGTCTGGTTGTTGTGTGTGTGGCTGGGATTTGGTTGGATTTGGTGGCTAGTGTTTGTTGTTGGTTGTGGGGGTTTTGTGGTCGGTTTGTCGTGTTATTGGGAGTGTGGGGGTTGGTGGGGTAAGTGGTTTTCCTCTGTTTGTGTGGTTGTTTTGTAGGTGTTGGATCTTTGTTGCGTTTGTGGTAAGGTGTTTGTGTTTGAGTTTGGTGGTGTGGCGTTGTTGGGTGGGGTATGGTTCTTGGATGTTCGGTGGTTATGTTGGGTTTGTGGTGTGTTTTTGGGGTGTGGTTGGTGGTTGTGTGGTGGTTGATGGTGGTGTGTTAGGGTGGTGTTTAGGTGTGTGGTTTAGTGGTGGGTTGGTGGGGTGTGATGTGTTGTTGGATGGTGTAGTTTAGGTGGGGTGTTGGTTTTATGGGCGGTTGTGTTGTGGTTTGTGGTGTTGTGGTTTTGGTTTGGGGGTGGGTTGGTGTTGCTTGGGTCGGTGGGTTCCTTGGATGTTGTGGTTGTTGGGGTGTGGTTGGTGTCTGTGTTTGTGGGTGTTGTTGGGTTGTGTAGTGGTTGTTGGTTGTGTGTGGTTGGTGTGTTGTGGGTTTGGGTTTTTGGTCGGTTTGTCGGTGTGTGGTTGGGTGTGTATAGGTGTGGTTGTTTTTGTTTGGTCTTCGGAGGTTGTGTATGGGTGTGTGCGGGTTGGAATGGTTAGGTGGTTTTTGTTTTTGTGTTGGTTGTGTCTGTTGGGTGTGGTGGTGGCGTTGTTGGGAGGTGATGCTTAATTGGTCTGTTCTTGGTATGGGTAGGGTGGTTGGGTGTGGGTTGTTTTGAGAGAGTTGTTACTGTGTTGGTGTGGTGGTGGTCTGTAGATGGTGGGTGGTTGGCTGTTGGTATGCGTGTAGTGTGAGTTTGTTTAAATGAGTGTTGGGTAGGGGTGGGTGGCGTGTTGAGTAGGGTTTTAGTTTGAAGTGTAATGCTATGTGTAGGTTGTCTTGTGTACGGGATGTTGGTTTATGTGTTGGTGTGTGTTGTGTGGGGGTGGTGGGGGTATTTTGGGTTTATTTTTTGTGGTTGAAGGGTGTGGTATTATGTTGGTGGGTGGTGTTGTTGTGGTGGGTAGGTGGGTGGTGTCTGATGGGCGTTTGGTTGGGTTTTATTGTTTTGGTTGAGGGTCGTGGGTGAGGTTGGAGTTGGTGGGTTAGTTGTGTGGTGGTTTTGGGTTGGGTGTGTGGTGGTGTTTGGGGTCGGGTGGTTCGTTTTGGTTGGGGTTTTGTGTGTGGTGCGTGAGGTATTGGGTTCTTGTGTGTGTTGGTCGTGTGTGGGTTGTTGTTGGTTGTTGGTTTGTTGTGTTGTGGTGTGTGGTTTAGGGGGTGTGGTTATGGGATGTGTGGTGGAGGTGTGGGTGTGGTTGTGGTTGTTGATGTGGGTTGGTGTTGTGGTTTGTGTTGTTTTATGGGATGTGTTTGTTGTTGGGGTTGGTATGGTGTTGTTGTGTGGTTTATGTTGTTGGGTATTTTGGTGTTGATGGTGGGTGGTGGGTGTTGTGAGATTGGTGTGGTTGTATGGTTGTGTGTGTTGTGTGTTTTGTTGAAGAGGTTAGTGTTATTTTTGTGTGTTTTTGGTGTCGTTGCGTGTGTTTAGGTTAGTGGTTTGTTGGGTTGTTGTGCTGTGTGTTGGGTATCGCGTGGGTGGGGGTTTTTGGGTCTTTGGTGGGGTGTTTGGTTTTGTGTAATGTGTTGTGTATGAGTGTTGTGAGGGTTCCCGTGTAGTGTGGGTTGGTAGATTGGTTGTGGGTGTTGTGTTGATAGTGAGGGGTAGTGGTGGTAGGGGGGTGGGGGTTTTATAGGTGGGTTTGATGTATATTTTTGTCGTGTGGTGGGTGTGGGTGTGTGGGGTGGTTGTGTGGGGTGGTTGGTGGTTGTCGTGTGGAGAAGTGGCTGGTTGTTGTTAGGTTGGTGTGTGTCTATGAGGGTGTGTCGTATTTTGTGGGTTGTGTGGTGGTGTGTTTTTTGGTTGTTGTTTCGGGTTGTGGGTGAGGTTGTGAGTTGTGTGTAGTTTGTTGTTGTTGGTTTGGTGGGTATTGGTGTACGTTTTCGGTGAGTCTTATGTCGTGGGGTGTTTGTGGTAGTGGGGTTTGGGTCTTTTTGTATTGGATTTGGGTTGTTGGGGTGTGTTGTAGAGTAGGTCTGTGGTTGTAGGTTGGGTAAGGTATTGGGGTTATGGTGGTTGGGTGAGGGTGTTAGTGGGGTGTGGGTTGGTGTAATTGGGTGTGTTGGTGGGTGTGAGTTATTGTGGTGGGGTGATGTGTGCTGGTGTAGTTGGGGGGTTAGTGGTGGTGGATTGTTGTTGTTAGTTTGTGTAGTGTGTTGGTGTTGTGTGTTAGGTGGAGGTTGTGGTGGGGGTTGTGTTGGTGTTGCTTATTTGGCGGTTGTGTTGTTTGGTCGTGTTGTTGTTGAGGTAGGGGTGGTTAATTATGGTGTGTTTTGTTGGGGTGTTTGGTGGCGTATGTGGTTGTGTTTGGCTGGTTGGAGTTGGTGGTATTTTGGTTGTGTGTGGTAGGTGTTGGTAGGTGGTGTGTTTTGTAGGTGTGTGGTGGTGGTATTGTGGTGGTGGGGTTATTATTCGTTGTTGGGTGGTGGTCGTGGGTTAGAGGGGTGTGTGTAGTTGGTAGTGTGGTTGTTGTATTGTTATGGGATCGTGTGGGGTTGGTGGTTGGTTGTCAAGAGTAGTGTGTTTAGATGTATGGTGTTGCTTTGTTTTTGTGTTGTCTTGTATTGAGTTTTTTTGGTGTATTGGGTAGTTTTGGCTTGTGTGGTAGGGTTGTTTTGTGGTTTTGTTGTGGGTTTTGGTTGGTGTGTTGGGTGAGATGTTGTTTGTTGGGGGTAGTGGTTGTTGGTGGTGTGGGGTTTGGGGGTGTTGCGAGGGTGTAGGGTTTGTGGTTTTGTTAGTGGTTGGTGGTTTGCGATTGTTGAGGGGTGTTTGTGTTGTGGTTTGTGGGGTGGGGTTTTGGCGTTGTGTGGGGTGGGGTGGTTTGGGGGTATTAATGGGTGTTTTTTGTTTGTGTTTGTCTTGTGTGGTGGTTTGGTGGTGGGTTGTTGTGGTGATATGTTGGGTGGTGTGTCGTGGTGGTTGTTGGTGTGTTGTGGGGTGGTGGTTTGTGTGATAGTTAGTCTAAGGTGTATGTGGGGGGGGGTGGTTGGGTGTGTTGGGTAATGGGGGTTGTTGTGGTGTGTAGGGTGGTTTTTTGGTGTTTAGGGTGGTTGGTGGTGGTGTGGGGGGGTTGTAGTGGTGGTTGTTTTTGTGGTTGGTGGTGCTTGGTTTGTGTGTGGTGGGGTTGTCCATCTGTCCTCGGTTGTCTTGTGTTGGGTGTAGGTAGTGGTTTGGTGATGGATTCGGGGTGGTGGGGGGGTCGGGGGTGTCGGTGTGTTTTATTTGAGTGTTTGTGTTTGGGTTGGTTAGGGTTTAGTATTGTGTTGTGGGTGGTTTATGTGTTAAGGGTGTAGGTGCGGGAGGGTGGATGGCTATGGGCGTGTTGGTGGTGGGTTGTGGTGGTTTGGTGTTGTGGGTCGGTGTTGTGTGTTGCTGTGCGGATGTATTGTGGTTGCGTGTGTTGGGGGGCGTTGTTGAGATGGTGTTGTGTTGGTGTTGTGGTCTGGTGTTGGGTTGGTGGGTGATTGTGTTTGTTGTTTGTGTGGTTGTTATGGTGGTTTGGTAGTTCTGGTGTGGTGGGTAAGGTTGTGGTTGGGTTTGAGTTGTGGTGCGTAGTTTAGGGTTGTGGTGTTGTTGCTTAGTGGCTATCGGTGTTATGTGGTGGGTGTGTGTTTGGTTGTATAGTTTGTGGTTTGTGGGTGGGTGGTTGGGGTTTGTCTTGGTGGAGGTCGGTGGGTTCGTGGTGTGTTGGGTTTGTGGTGGTGTGGTCGGGGCGTGTGGTGTTTGGTTGGTAGGTTTAGTATGGTTAGGAATTGTGTGTAGTTGTTTGCATAATGGGGTTATGTGGATGGGTTTGTGGTATGGTTGTGAGTTCGGTTGTGTATTTGTGGGTAATGTTTTGTTGTAGATGAGGGTTGAGTGTGGTGGTTGTTGGTTGTTGGTGTTAGTGGGGGGTAGTGGTGGTGTTGTTGGTTTAGGTGAGTGGTAAGTGGTGGTGGTATGTAGTGTTGGTCGGGTGGGTTGTGGGTGTTATTTCGTTGATTTTGAGTTGTGGTGAGGGCTTATGGTTGTCTGGTCAGGTTGTGTTGTTTGGTTGTGTGTTATTTGGGGTGCTGAGTGATGGTTGTAGGTGTGGGTGGTTGTTTGTTGTTGTGGGGTTTTGTGTGTTGGGTGGGTAGGTTGTGGTGTGTTGGGTGTGTTATGTTGGTTGGTGTGTGTGTTGTGTTCAGCGGTGGTTGGTCGTTATGTGGTATTTGGTTGGTTGTAGGTTGATATGTGTGGTAGTAGTGGTTTGTTGTTGCGTATTTGGTTGTGGTTGTTTGTTGTTGGGTGTGGTGGATGTGGGGTTTAGTGGTGTTGTTGGGGTTATAGAGTCTCGTTGATGTTAGGGCGAGAAGTTGTTGGGGTGTAGTTTGGGTGGTGGTGTTGGGGTCTTTGGGTGGTGGTCTCTGGGTTTTGTTGAGTGTGGTGATTGGTTTGGTGTTGTGAAAGTTTTTGCTGTGTAGTGGGTGGTGGGGGTGTTGTGGGTGGTTTTTAGTATTTGGTGGGTTTGGAGGGTGATGAAATGTGGTGTTTTGTGTCTATGTGGGGTAGTGGATGGTTTTGTGGTTATGTGGTATAGTGTTTTGTGGGTGTGGTGTGGTGGTGAGTTAGTATGCTGTTTGTTTCTGGTGGGTGGGTGTGGTCGTTTTGGTTGGTTGTGTTGTGTGGGTGTTTGTGTTTGTTATGTGTGATGTTTGTGGTGGTGGTGGGGTGGTTGTGGTGGGTTTGTTGGGGTGTGTGGTTTGTTGTAATGGGCGTGTGGGTGTGTTTGGGTGTGTAGTTGGTGTGTTGTGGTTTGGATTGTATAATCATGTAGTGTTGTGTGTAGTCTGGGTGACGTGGAGTTTTGGGAGTTTAGGGTGTTAGTTTTGGAGGTGATGTAGTGTGTTGGTGGGTGGTGTAGGGTGGTGGTGGTGGGTGTTGGGTGGTTGTTGGGGTGTTGTGGTGCTGGTAGTTTGTGTTTTAAGGATGTTGGGTGGTTCGTGTGTTGTGGGTGTGTGGTTGGGGGTGGGTGTGGTTGTTGTGTTGGTTAGGGTGTTTCGTTATGTGTTTGTAGTTGTGTGATGTTATAGGGTGTGTTTGGGTTGTAGAATTTTTGTTGGGGGATGTTTTGTTGGTTGTTGTGGTGGTTTGTGAGGTGTGGGTTGTGGTTGTTGGGTGTGGGTTGGTTTTGGTGTTGGTGGGTGTTGGAGGTTGGTTGGTCTGGTTGTTTAGGGTGTGGTCTGGTTTAGTGTTGTGTGGTATGTGTGGTGTGGTTGTGTTGGTGGGTTTAATATTGTGTTTTTCGTTGTGGGTTTTTTGTTGTTGGTGGGGGGTCTTTGTAGGTTTTGTTTGATGTGGGTGTGTGTTTTGTGGTTTTTTAGTCCTGGTGGTGGTGTGTGTGACCATATTGGTTTTGGTGTTGGTGTAGTGTTGTTGTGGTGTGGTTGTTTTTGGTTGTGGTGGAGGTGGGGTTGTGTTGTGGGTTGTGGTTGTGTTTTTTGGTGTAGGGTTCACGTCGAGAGATGTGGTGTGTGGTTTTGGAGGGGTTGGTGGTTTGAAGTCGGTGCTGTGTGTGCGTGCTGGAATTGATGGGTTAGAGTGTAGAGTTGGTGGTGGGTTAGAGATGTCGTTGGAGTGTGGGTGTGTTGTAGTGGTTGTGTGTAGGGAGACTAAGTGTGTGGTGTGGGTGTGGGTGTGTGGTACGGGGGGTTTCCGCGGGTTTTTCTTGTTGGGTTTTAGGTTGGTGTCTGGTTTGTGGGTTGTTTTGGATCGGTTTTGTTGTGAGGTGTTGATGTGTTGGTTTGTTGGGTTAGGTTGTGTATTCTGTTTTATTTGGGGTTTGTTTGGTATTGATTAGATCTCGGGTATGTTGGTTGTTTTTTTGTTGGTGTGTGTGTGTGGTGGTTGTGTAATGTAGGTTGGTTGGTGGTGTTTTGTGGGTGAGTTTGTGGTGGTATAGTGTTGAGTTGAGTGGGTGACGGTTAGAGTGTCGGTGGTGTGTTAGGTTGTTTTAGGTGGTGTGTTGTTGTATTGTTGTGTGGGGGGTTTGTTGTTGTGGTGTTTTCGTGTAGTGGTGGGGGTTCGGTGGTGGTGTTGGTTTTTTAGTTTAAGGTTAGGTGGTGCTAGTGGTAGGAGGTGTTTGTTGGTATGTGTTGTTTTGGTTGTATGTCGGTTGGGTGGATGCTGGTGTATGGTTGGGTGTGGTTTGTTAGTAGGTGTGGGTGTTATTGTTCTCGGTAAGATGTTGTAGTTAGTGTGTTGGTGTATATGTGGTGGAATTAGGTGGATGGTGGTGGTGTGGTAGGGGTTTGTGGTTTGATGGTTGGAGGTGTGGGTGGTATGTTAGGCTTTTAGTGTTGTTTTTGTCGGGGTTGTTGTGGGTGTTTTGTTAGGGTGGTTGAGGTGTTTGTGTCGTATGGCTTTGATGTATTGGGTTTAGGGTGGGGTGAGTGGTGGGTTGTTGGTTGGGTGTGCTGCGTGTTGTAGGGGGTTTTTGTGTTGGGGACTTGTATTTTGTGTGTGGTGTTTGTTCTTGTGTATTGGGGGTAGTGTGTGGGCTATGGTGTGGAGTCGGTTTGGTTGGGTATTTGGGTAGTTGGTTCGGGAGTGGGGTTGTGGGTGTAGTAGGTTGTTTGTTTATTATCTTGGGTTGGTATGTGATGGGTTAGGGTTTGGGTTGTTTGGTTTTTTGTTTGGTTGGTGGTTGTTGTGTGTTTTTTTGGTGTTGTTCGTATCGGGTGGGTTTGGTGGGGTCGAGGGGTTGGTTGCGGTCGGTATGTTGTAACATTTGGGGGGTTAAGGTACTTGTGTGGATGTGTGGAGGTTGTGGTGCGTAGTATGTAGGGGTAGGTTTGTTGTTGTTTTGTTCTGGTAGTTTACGATATGGGGGGGTTGTGATTGGTGTTTGGTGTTGTTTTAGTAGCTGGGGGATCGGTGGTGTGAGTAGTGTTTTTTGGTATTGGTGGTTTTTGCATATGTTTGTGATGTGGTGTGTATGGGTGGTGTGTGGTGTGGTTGTGGGATGTGTGTGTTGTGGGGGTGTGTGGTTGTGTTGTTGGGTGTGGGTGGGGTGTGGTAGAGGGGTAGTGTGGGTAGTGATTGGTATGTTGGTGTGGTGTTAGGTTGTTGTGAGTTCGGAGTTGTGTTTGTGTGTTGTTGAGGTGTGGGGTTTTGATATGTTCGGTATATGGTGTGGGTTTTTGGTTGTGTAGTGTTAGTGTGGGGTGTGGTTTTGTGTTTGGTGGTTTTTTTGCTTCGTGTCGGTATGTGGTTCTGTGTTGGTTAGTTAGTTGGTTTTTGTGTGCTGTATTTGTTGTTTGGTGTTAGGTTCGTTGGTTGTTTTGGGGTGATTTGTGTGTGTTGTGTGTTGTTATGGTCTTGTTGTGGTGTTCGTTTTTGTTCGGTTCGTGTCGTTGTAGGGTGTTGGGGTTGGTTTGTCTGGTTGATGGTGTTATTCTGGTTAGTAGTATGGGGTATTAGGTGGGGTGTTGTTGTGGGGTTTATGTTTCGGGCTTGATTGTTTGTTCGTTGTGAGTAACGGTCTTGGTTGGGTTGGGGTTTGGGCTGGTGTGGTGCGATATGGTTGGTGTGGGAGTGGGTGTGGCGGGTTTGGTGGGTGGTAGGTTTTTAGTGGTGTTGGTGGGGACTTGGGGGTGTAGTGGTTGGTATGCTTTGGTGTTGGTTGAGGTTTTTTTGTTATGTGTGTGTTGGGTGTGTATGTTTTGGTTTGAGGTGGTTTGTTTTGTGGTGGGTGTGGTTGTTTGGTGGGGGTGTGTGGTTTGGTGTTATGTTGTGTTTGGTGTGGTGTTGTGTGGTTGGTGCGTTGGTTTGGGTGGGTTTGGTTGTTGTAGTTGTGTGGGTTGTGGTGGATTGGTTGTGTGGGGTATGTTGTTAACGGGTGTGGACTCGTTTTAGTGTAGGGGTTGTGTTGAATGTGTGGTGTTGGGTTGTGTGGTTGTTGTGTTGTTGTGGTGTGGGGTGGGGTGTTGTTCGCTGTGACTGGTGGTTGTGTTGGTGGGTGGTTTGTTTGTTGTATTGCGTGGGAGTTGGAGTGTTGTTCGGTTTTATGGTGTAGTTGTTGAGGTTGTATGGGGTGTAGTGTGTTTGTGTTTGGTGTAGTAGTGGGTGGTGTGTGGTGGTGGTTTGGTTAGTGGGGTGTGGTGGGGTTTTCGGGAGTGTGAGGGGGTGTGGTGTCGTGGTGGTGAGGTTTGGTTATGTGGTTTTGTTTGTGTTGTGGTTTGTGGAGGGTGGTGGTGTGGTTGGTTGATGTGGATAGGTAGGGAGGGTAGGGGTGTTGTTTTTTGCTGTGTTTTGGGGTGGTTAGTGTCTGGTGTTGTGTGTCCATATTTGTTGTTTGTTGTGGTAAGGAGTTATGTCAGCTTAAGGTGAGACATTATCATATAATTAATTACACTATATATTATTTATTTAAAATTATATATATAATATATAAATATATATTATTTATTATTATTTTATTATTTTATATCATATATATTATAAAATTAAAAATTTTTTATTTATTTAATATATTATATTTATTATATTTTTAATAATTAATATACTTTTTTATATTTAATTTTAAATTATATTATATTTTTTTTTTAAATTATATATATTATAAAATATAAATTTATTTAATAATAATATAAATATATAATTATTTTATATATATAATATTATAAATTATATTTTTAAATAATAAATTTATATTTAAATAAATAAATTTTTAAATAAATAAAATAAATATATAAATAATTAAATATATTTACTTATAAATCTTTATATTTATATATTATCGCTAATAATTATATTAATTATATATTATTATTTTTATATTTATTACTCACCCCATATTATATTTATTTATTCTATTAATAATTTTTATATTAAATAATTAAAAAAATTATTTATTTTTAATACAAATTTAAATTATTATATATATATTATTAATTTAATAAATTAATATATTATATATTTTATATATAATATATTTATATTATATTTTTAATTAAAAATCATATCTTTATATAAAATATATTACTTCTATAAAAAATAATAATTAAATAATACTATAAATTTAATAAATATACATACATATATAAACATACAGATGTATATACTTACATACATATTATACATTCATTTTATATATGTATATTTTATGTACATATATATATGTATATTTATATATTAGATATGTATTTATAAATCAAGCAAAAGGTACAGCCGGGAAGCACAAAACACGGTCACGAACACATTTCGAGCAGCTAAGCAATAATGAGAATGAAAAAATACCCACACAATCTACACGATAAACGATACCCAATTCCCGCATTATCCTGGAGCAGGTCATGAGCGAGATGGTGAGATGTAGACAGATACTACCCCTACCCTTTACGGGTGTAAAGAGACTGACTTCCAAGTTAGACACTCGGTAAGAGACAAAAGGTGGGGAGAGGGAATTTAGCGTTTTTTTTTTTTTTTAAATGCACCGCACGGAAACACTACGCGCCTCACCCTACCACCCAGACTCCGGCTACATCACACACAGGAACTCACAGACACACCAAGACAAAAAACACGGCACACACGCCCAGACACACTATAGGCCACACCGCGACTCGCCATGCACATACAATATATTATATATATAAATATCATATATATATATAATATATATCAAGCAAAAAGGTAAATCACGGGAAAGCACATAACAGGCATCCGAACACTCGAAAAGACTTAAGAGCGATAATGAGAATGAAAAAATTACTACACAATCTACAAAAAACGAATTGAAGGCAAGAAGGGAGTAAGACAAAATGCAAATATAAGAACCAAAGAAAAGGAATATCTCTACAGCGTGCAAACTAGACATAATACATGGCCCATGACCTTGCGCTCCACTACACCTAAGAAGATGAGTCTCAAAAAGGCAAAACACGAAAGCCTCCCTGGCCACCTCAAAAACAAAAGACCGGGAGTGAAAGGAAACACACATGGGCAAAGGTAGACAAGATAACACTAAGTACGAAATTCACCATAAGCAAAAGCCAAAAAAGGCACAAGCAGGCAAAGGCACACAGACACAGGCAAAGCAAGAACGAGCAAGCAAAACACGAAAAACACAATCGACAAAATAAGACGGCGATCAAGAGCAAAAGAGCACAAAGCACAGAAAAGGCAAAAGGTAACAAAGGATTCTAAACCTACAGAAAGGCCGAGAAACTACCCGACTTAATCCCTAATTCTATCTCTCCACTTAATTCCTATCAGAGGTCATAGTCTCGGACAAAGAAGAGCTCTTCATAGTCAAAGCGTAATTCTACTCATTCCTATCTAAGTTTAGGCTCTACCCGTCTCCTCGAGCCTTCAACAAGCTTAGCTTCAACTCTCCTGCTGGTGCAGTTTATTTGATCTCCTCTTGACGTGCCCAAACCATCTCAGCCTTCCTTCCCTCATCTTGTCGATTATAAAATCGACACCCAATACTCCGTTGGGTATCATGTCTACCATGGTTTTACCGGAAGTCCACCTCAGCATTCTCAATTCCGCCACTTCCACCCTATTCGCTTGGGCTTTCGTGATCTGCCAGCACTCTGAGCCATACTAGCCTCATAATAAATAGCTCGGTCTATCGCGACCCTATAACAATTTTACCCTTTAGCTTATAGGAATTCTCAATCACATAAGCGACTCCAGATGCCGCCTTCCATTTTACCCAACCAGTTTTGATACGGTTGGTAACGTCTTCGTCTATCCTTCCTGATCTATGCATCACCGAACCCAAATATCTAAAAGACTCCTTTGGTTGGAGGATTCGGTCTCCGATACGACATATACACCTTCTTGATGGGACGGACTTTCGTACCTCCTTACCGTAACCACATCATAAGGTTATTCTTTCCTTCTCCTCTACTTACCTCGTACGGCCAATTGTCTTCTAGTGCCTTCCTCTCAAAACTATCATGTCTGTTGTTTAACTCTTATCTGCCGACCTCTAGCGTTCTGCACAAATATCGTCTGCAAATATCATGCACCAAGGGATGTTCTCTTGAATACCCCGTGATATCTCGTCGAGAATTAATGTGAAAAGGTAAGGGCTAATGGCAGAACCTTGATGAAGGCCTACTTCCACAGGGAAAAAGTCTGTGTTCCCTACGGTGGTCCGTACGCGGGTCTTCGCCCCCTCATACATATCTTGTATGACTTTTAAGTATCTCCTTGGTGTTCCCTTATCTATTAGGTGTCATAGCCTTTTCCATGTCAAGAAACACCATAATAATATTGAGGGTCGTATCAATACTCCCACCCCCAAAAACACCTTGTCCTCAAGGTGTTGCTTCTACCAAACTTGATTCCTGGATCCCACGTTTTCACTTGTGAACGTGTCTTCTAGCTCAGATAACATGAAAACTGCAAGTAGTTACCTCTCACAATTAGATCTACAAAGCGGCTCTTTGCTTAATCTCGATTCATCATGAAAATACCAACCATCTTCCGTTATCCTATCAAGCAGAAAGTATGATCCATGTTTCAGCCTCGCATCAGCCCATGTGTCATACACAATTCCGCCAACATCGTTGAACACAATATCTTTGTTGTTTTCTTCATCAGTACCAACATCAAAAAATTTAACAACTGATCTTGTATTTTCAAATTCTTTTTCATCTTCTTCGAAGTCAGTCATGTTTTTAGGCGACAACACACATCCAAAATCACCTAACTTGGTGCACTATTCAGTTGTGTTTTAAGTGGGTTACCTTAGTTGTAATTGGTCGAGAAGATTGCACAGATTTTTTTTTCAATCCCTAGAATTGAAACAGCTCTGATACAATTGATACGAACCGGATCGATAATAGAATTGATAGAAGAAAATAACGATAAATAAAGATAGGTGATCAACTTTCGAGAGGCCGATCTCTCTCCCAATAATGATATTAAATCACTAAACCATTCATATTATTCAACATGATAAGATTACAATCCTAATCCCCTATTTATAATGAAAGATATCCTAATACTATTCTTGTAGAACAAGATACTAATCTTTACTTTAATTAAAGAGTATCTACTAATTAAATAGTAAATAACTTACTAACTGATAATATATTATACTAATAATAAAAATAATAATATTGAGGGTCGTATCAATACTCCCGCCCCCAAAAACACCTTGTCCTCAAGGTGTTGCTTCTAACAAACTTGATTCCTGGATCCCACGTTTTCACTTGTGAACCTGTCTCTAGTCGATCAACATGAAACTGCAAGTGTACCTCCAAATTAGATCTACAAAGCGGCTCTTTGCTTAATCTCGATTCATCATGAAAATACCAACCATCTTCCGGTATCCTATCAAGCAGAAAGTATGATCCATGTTTCAGCCCCGCATCAGCCCATGTGTCGTTACCCTTGCCATACACAATTCCGCCAACATCGTTGAACACAATATCTGAGTTGTTTTCTTCATCAGTACCAACTTCAAAAAATTTAACAACCCCTTTCTCTTCTTTTCCTTGCTCATCCTTGTCTTCCTTAGCAACTGATCTTGTATTTTCAAATTCTTTTTCATCTTCTTCGAAATCAGTCATGTTATTAGGCGACAAACATCCAAAATCACCATAACTTGGTGCACATTCAGTTGTTTTTGTGGGTACCTTAGTTGTAATTGGCCGAGAAGATTGCACAGGCGATGATGATTTCTGGATTAAAGAGAGAAAATTCATCATACCTTCGAATCCGTTCTTCATGTCTCTGATCTTCTTCATGTCTCTGATCTTCTTCGAGTCGATAAGCCCTAATGCTCATGTCCAAGGAAACAAACCTTCTTTCCGTGTGTGCCTTAAATTCACGAAAATCATCTTCAAGTTCTGCCATTTTCTTGCTCTATCATAGTTGTTTCTAAACTATGATTTTTTTTCGTAAACAGTAAATCCCGATGAACAGTAAATCCATGAACAGTTTTCTTTTCTTTTCTTCCAAACCCTAGAATCGAAACAGCTCTGATACCAATTGATAAGAACCAGATTCGATTAAGAGATATAAAGAACAATAACGATAAATAAAGATAGGTGATCAACTTTCGAGAGATCGATCTCTCTCCCAATAATGATATTAAATCACTAAACCATTCATATTTTTCAACATGATAAGATTACAATCCTAATCCCCTATTTATAATGAAAGATATCCTAATACTATTCTTGTAGAACAAGATACTAATCTTTACTTTAATTAAAGAGTATCTACTAATTAAATACTCCCTCCGTCCCATTTTAATTGGCCTCCAACAAAAAAAAATTCATTTTATGATAGATTCAATGAATATGGACGTATATTTATTAAAATGACAAGTTTACCTTATTAAATGCAATAAATGTATGAATTACTTTCCTTACAAAAATAAATGAGATGGGT
>BQNB010117617.1:0-19809 GCA_026074375.1 Tanacetum coccineum
ACCCACTGAAAATGTAAAAACAAAAAAATTATAAAAATATATCAAAATGGATGTTGAATTAAAAAGCACAAAATTTTAAAAAATATGATGAAATCAAATCTTAATAAAATTAAATTGATAAAAAAATATTTCAATTTGAAAATAAAGGTGATTTTTTAATCAAAATGTGACACATGTCACTTTATGATGTGATTCCCTAAAATGAGACACTACAAGAAAAAAGTCTTTTAATGACACACAAAAAGTGTCAGAAAATGTCAAAAAAAGTGTCACTAAAATACTTTTTTTTTCACCTTCACTTTTTAAAAGTGTCATTAAAAGTTCAGGCGGTAAAAGTATATAGTGACAATGTTTTGTGACACTTAATAGTGTCAGGATAGGTTGACACTATTTCTGACGCATAAAATCTGTCACTATAGGTGTCACTCTAGCCTGCTATAAAAATTCTGTTCAAATGTCTTCACTGTATATACATACATTTTAGATTATTAACAGTGAACTATCGCAATCAAACTAAATATAACTGAGCTAAAAAAAGATAAGCAGCCAAACCATATATCGATCAGACCTCAATACATACCAGCAGCCAAACCTGAGATTATAAATTTCGATTGTTAGTCTATTTTACATTAATCCTGCAACGAAAATGAAGCAAATATCATAACCGAAATCACTTCAAAGTTTTGTCCTCACCTGATGTCGTTTGCTCAGGTTGCACTTTATGAATACGCCTCCATTATGAAAGATCTATGGCTATAGCAATATACCCATCAGCGCACACTTTTGTAAGTCTTTGTGTTTTCCTTGCAATTGGAAAGGAGGTTTTTAGTTTACATTTCAGGGAAACACACTAAAAACATAAAGGAAAAAAAGAATAATTCAACTGAGTCATGAAATAATGGTGACTCGTTAAGGAATATTACTTTGAGAATGGAAGTATCAACAGTGAACTTAATTGCATCAGCTTCAGCACGTGATCGCAGATAGTGCATCCCTGTTTCGAGTCCCTGATGTAAATAAATGCATTGCAATATTAGCAGAAACACTAACTAAACCCAAAACTAGAGGTCACAAAATGGAAGGTCGAGCAGATTGGTAGCTTGTACAGGTTAGTTTTGCCCGTGATGTGTAGAAAATAATATAAACCTTTTTGGAAATTACTAATCTAAAGACTACACACAAATGGCAAGTGTACCAATCGTAATTAATATAGTAAAGTAAGGACCGGTTTAACTTAACGGGGAAAATAATATTAAGAAGGTATTGCACAATAAAGATAAACTTTTGGCAACCAACAACCCATTTGATGAATTGTTAAATAGTAGTTAGGTTTTCATTTTATCCTTTAGACCCATCCATATGTAAATGTGCGGAGATTGCAAGTTTCAACATATCCCAGAAAAACAAAATGATGTCGGTGAGAAACTTACCTTAAGAATCTGACTTGTTGAAGCAGTTGGCATTGGAGCTACAAGCAGTGAAATCCTTACTCCGTTCTTAGATATCATTGCAGATTGCAAGCAGAGCACTCCAATCCCATAGATCTGAAAGAACTCCCTAACAATAATTACAGGTAGATAGAACAAACAGTCAATGGAGTTCCAGCAGTTATTGATAGCTTATGGTATTCTTAATTAGTAAGATATAAAGAGAAAAGCAGTCTTGAACATAAGTTACATGTGCAAGAAAGGTGGGCCGGACAGGTTGAAAATAGCTCAAATTGGGTTTGTGTCAAGTACAGGTCAAATTCAGTACACATTGTGTCGAGTTAGGTTGACCCACAAAAGCTTTTTGCACATTTTTTTATGGTCAAGTATATTAATGGAGTAATTAAAATAATAACTATCTATATGTATCGCCAATAATAACTAGATATTCAAAATTAACAAATATCACATTCACATCAACTAGAAAACATTCATACGCTATCATCTATGAAACTCACCTTTTTGTTGTTCACAGAGAGAGCTCCCCGGACCAAGTCAGTTTCATGAGAAGACTTGATCACTGCCTCCGTAATCTTCTGCGATTCAGCTTTAGAGTTGAATTGTGATGTGATGTATTCAACGGAACCAAGTGAAGCCTTCAACTCTAGGCGGTTTCCAAAACCTGGCTATAACAAAAAGGAAATAATAATAAAAAAGCAAACCAAGAAGGAAAAGGTAAAAAAGATTCATTTTGCTTACTATGAGAAACTGATTATAACAATTATGCTTGCATGTGTAAATATTTACAATATTTTTGGTGAAATGATAGACGGGTGACAAGTGATCTGGTATTTAGGAGAAGACATTTAGAGATATAAGAAGGCACTACCTCAAGGCTAGATAGTGTAGCATAAAGTCCTCTACCCGGGAGATTCTCAAAGCTTTCAACGTAAACAGCAAGAAGTGCTTTTTCTTGACTATGATTTATGACAGCTCTACAAAATATAAATATGTATCCAATAGTAACATAAAGGCAAGATAGATTATGAAAAATAGTGACCGTGTTCAGCATGTATGACATTCTTTAATCCAAAAGGATAATGTAAGCAAATATGACAGCACGACAAGAATGAGCAAAACCTGCTAATTGGGTGAGTGGTACCCTTCTCCATTACAGCAGCCACAGCAAGGGCTTCTCTCTCACAGGTGGGTACACAACAAGAAGTCGTAGCCTCACCTCCTCTAACATGTCCATGTATCGGTTCAATTGCTTTGCACGTAAATTCCCCTGTTGTCAATGTCCCTGTCTTATCAAATGCAATTGTATGGCAGGAAGCTAGAGAGTCAAAAACGTGCCCCCCTTCAGCAATATCTACACACAATAAACTTGTCAAACCTAGACCAGAAGAAGCATTGGGCGGTAAGATCTGGGTGATGAAGGAACAGTTGTTTAAATTTGTAGAAGATAAACTTTAATATTAAAACCACATAGTATATCCAGTTTTTCTTGATGATGTAATAATTTACATGTCAAGGTATAGTTGTTTCGGTTTATGTTTGAAGGATACAGGATCCTTTTATATCATGTGTACATTTCACAAGTGTGTCTATGTATATACACACATCTAAAACCAAAATGAACATAAGAGATAGAAACAATGTAATTGTAGACCTACCATGGAAAACTTGAAAGTGTACCAAAAACACAAATCTAACAGCAATGAATCCATAAACGCAAATTGATGGTTCATAATTAGTGAGAGGATATAAAAGCTTTTTATCTCATTGGAGTTGACTTATATATTAATATGAAGAGATAGAAAGGAGAAATGTACATCGTTTATGGATTTCTAACGTACATATTTTACTATCAATAGAGGGAGTGGGTTCAAGTGGCGTGGATGAATCTGCATCCCGCACCATGCACTTATACATACAGACAAAGGAAAGAACTTTGCAGTTAGGAAATTTGAGGATAGTTTACCTTAAGTATCATCATACCATCTATATTCCTCGCACCACCAGGAATGCTGTAACCAACATCTCTTTCTACTGGTTTTACTTCCCCAGTCAAGTGCTCAATTGTAATTGTAGACCTACCATGGAAAACTTCACAATCTACAGGTACCGACTAACCAAAATAACAAAAAGATTACCTCAGTTTAACTAATAATTTGCGAAAAAAACAACATTTTTAGGTATATAGGTAAAGTGCATCATCTTTAAATTTACTAAGTCAGGCATTTCGTCGAACACTTGGCGTGCACAGTCAAACACACACAACTAAGCTAGGCATTTCGCCGAACACTTGGTGTGCACAGTTAAACCTCATTTTCACAATTAAATATCCTTAACATTTCATAAAATCAACACCATAATCAATCTCAAACCCAAAATTAATTATATTAGGGTTTATACATCTTCAAACCCTAAATCCCCAAATTTAACTCTAATTTCTACCATTAACACAATCACATATACACATATACGGATACAAAAAGACAACACATACCTCAAATCGATTTGACGGCGGTGGTGCGGTTATGGTGGTGCGATGATGGTGGTGCGATTGTCACGGTGGTGGTGCATTGTGGCGGTGGATAAGCGTTTTTATTTTTCTTATTCAGCAAATAAAATAGTGGTGCTGCATAAATAAAGTTGACTAATTTTCGATATGCGAGTTGGTTTTTAAACTGCACAAGTTTAAATGTTACAGTAAAATTATTTTAAGTGTAACTTTGACATTTTAATACTTCATCTGTAAATCTGTAAATTTAACTTATAGTGTGTGAATTAAGATTTTGAAAAGTGTGATTTGTTTTTTTTTTTAATTATGTAAAAAAAAAATTAAAAATTGTGAATTTTTTTTTTAATTATGTAAAAAAAAAAAATTTTTTTTTACGAATAATACTGTAAAAAAAATTAAAAAACAAAGAAAAACAGAAAAATAAAAATATTTTTTTAAAGCAAAGGTTCAACAATATACTCCTTTTAGACATTCGTTAGTACTTAACGAGAAAATGTTTTGCATGGTTCGTCCTCAGAGAAGTACGGTGCCTCAATTTACTAACGGAGGAATGAATTTTGAGCGAAGTATTAACGAGGGACGAGAAACAGTTTTTTTTTTTGCAAACTACAGGGATGATTTTTGCACTTCCCTCTACTTTTTCTTGTAGTGTACAAAACATGGGATCGAGTACTGGACTGAAATGTTCGGTTCATGTCTGGGTCGATTAAGGTCCGGTCTAGTCCAACAAAGCATAATGATCGGCTTTGCTCAAGACAGAATTGGACCAGACCAAAAACAAATATTAGAAAAAGAACGAACTGGGGACCGAAACGAAATACTATCATGCTTATCTCTATTTACAAGTTAGACTTTTCCCTAACACTTTTTTTAAAGAAAAACTACATTTTTCTCACACTTTTTTAAAAGTGTGAGTAAAAGTAAGACTATTACTTACACTTTGTAAAAAGTGTGGGCAAAAGTAAGATTATTACTTACACTTTGTAAAAAGTATGGGTAAAAGTAAGACTATTACTTACACTTTTTAAAAAGTGTGGGTAAAAGTAAGACTATTACTAACATTTTATATGAAATGTGAGTAAAAATTAAACTTTTGCTTACACTTTTTAAAAAGTATGAGCAAAACTAAAATATTACTTACACTTTTTGGAAAGATGTAAGTAAATATGTACTTTTACTTACACTTTTTTTTGTGTGTCATTAAAAGTTGTGTCACTAAATGCCCTTTTTTTTGTAGTGTTCTAGCTGGGTGTACAACTAAAAAAGAGTTCCTTGTGATTGTTGTTTATGGTGCCTATATGTTTGCATTTTTTTCAGTTTGTGATTCACCTATTCTACTTGGGTTTTGCTTACAAGTATGATCTTTGTGAGTATTGACAATCATGGTGAACATCCCGAGCCACAAGAAGCTGCTCAATACAACATAGTACAGTTCCATTAAATTAGACTTTATCTAATGTCAGGATTTAATGTTTCTTTCACCTATATTGTATCAAGTCACAGGATACTCCGAATGTTGAAGTGCAGCATGCAATTTAAAGAGCGGGGAAGCAGTAAAGGTGTTGGTAATCACAAGAGGCCATAAGTGACGCTGTTTGTTTTAGACATCAGATCATTTAGTGAAGGTGAGGGGTAAAGTTTTACGAGTATAGAATATATAAAGTTCTACTTTTGCAATAAGATACATTTCATCAAATCAAGGGAGACAAGTGTTCTCTCGTGCTGAGAAGAGGCATAAGGAAGAGAGGGGGAAAATACTCTAGATGGCTGAGATGCTCTAAGACTAGCAAGTAGCAACGTGTCGATATAATTATCAAGAGATTTTCTTTTGATAGATAGTTGAATATATAATGGACAATAGATACAATCACTTCGATGTGAGGAAATCCTTTAAATAGACGATGAAATTAGTAAGAGTTCTTTATAGTTTATTCTTTGTTTGTTGGGTGTATCACATTTTCAAAGATTTTTATATACCAGTCATGCTTGTGGCTTTGAAATGAACTAAATGGTTTGTTTGATGAGTAGTTCATTATCCTTAACATATTTGTTTTTTAATAAATATACATTATCGAAAATTTTAGAAAAAATCCCGTGCGTGCACGGGTATTATAACCAGTATAATACTTAATGAAAACTATATCAATGAAAATACATTTAAAACCCAATCAATTCATATATTTTGCATCAAGTATTATATAACACAAAAAGAAATAATTAAGGTCAAAATTGTGAAAGTTTGACTTCAAAAGTCAATAATGGACACTTATTTAGGGACGGAGGGAGTACTAGTTTTCTCGTGTGAACCAATAAAAAAGGTTTAGCAGATTATGATATATTTTTTTATATTTAAGTTCATTTGGATACCAAACTTAGCTTGGATATCGGGGGACTCATCCCCACCCTCCATTTTCATATCATCCGACGAAGGAGATTAAATCCCCAATTTACACTGTAAGGGTATCTTGGTCATTTCAGTTCACTATATAATTTTTTTTTAACAAACACTCATTCAACACACACACACAAAGCGTGTTTTTTCTCTCTGTACCAACAACATATCAATCACCACCAGGAATAAATTCATTAAATATACTCCTAACATCTAATCACCACGAGCATCAATATGGGCATCACGGACATCTAATCGATCGATCTTCGATCGATTATCTCATTCTTCAATTGATTGACATCAGGTTAGATTCATCACATCAGATATGTTCTTATTTTAGCTTATTTTATGTGAATAAGCTTATTAATTTATTATCATTCGAATTTATAAGCTTATTATTCAGCTTATTTTGATCGAATCTTTTAATTATTTGTTATTAGTGATAAGATAATTTATTTAGGTCATTTATGTGAATAAGTTTATGTATTATCATCATTTGAATTTATGTTGCTAGTGTTAATAAGCTTTATTATTAGCTATTTTTTATGTTTTGAATAAGCTCTATTAGATTAATTTATTGATATAAGCTGAATTAAGACGTATTTAGCTTATCAGTTAGCAATAAGCAATTTTAAGTAGTTTTTGGTTAACGTGTTTGATATATCATATATGATACTTTTCATACGTATATCATATACGATATCATATATGATATTGCTTTGTCATATGGTCTGCAATCGGTTTTCTAACGAAGCAAAATTCATTAAAAGTTTGCATCATTTTTTGCAACGGATCCAAATTCCAACAGTTTTGCTTCCTTTTTGCTCAGTAGTATTAAAGGAACTTGCGGGGGGGGGGGGTTTACCGAATAATTTTGCACGAGATTGCAAACTGGAATAATTTTGCTACAGAATTGCAACAATTCTTAACGATCAATAGATTTTGCTCGGTATTGCAATTTAATGGAATGAAACACAATTAGCCTTTTTCCCTTAATAATGAACAATATTTAAAATCTAATATTATTTATATACGCACTACATGTTAACAAAATTAATAATTATACGAATATCAAAATAGCATATTACATAGCATATCGAATCCTAACAAACTCGCCATTTCTAAACTAAAAATGTATTATGCACAAAGTGTATCGAACCAAACTCTACAAAATGCACCACTTTTATTACGGGCTGAGCAAATAGACCGGTGGACCGGACCGGACCGACCGCAGGTCCGGTCCACGGTCCGGGGTTTTGGACCAATTCGGTCTTCGGTCCGGTCGGTCCGGTCCGGTCCGGACCAAAACCCGAGCTTTGCCTTATAGGACCGGAGACGACCGAGGACCGAACCGGACCGGACCGTCCCGGACCGGACAGTACCTTCGGTCCGGTCCACGGGTCGGCTTTTTAGACCATTTCGGTCTCGGTCCGGTCAGGTCCTAGCGGTCCGTATCCGGTTTTGGGACCGGTGCTCACCCCTACTTCTTATCAAAATAATTCACCAAGTTACGAATTCAACCCAAATTTACTAATTCTACACAAAATGTGTATGAAACACGAAGGGTACCCTAACTCCATAGCGATGAATGCTTTTTGCGGGAGCGCGGGAGCCCAGTGGGAGGTCACTAATTTCATTTATGTAACATCTTGACATTCTTCTCCATTTGTTTCTTTGTTTATTTCTTGCTTAAATGTCTTTATCATTCTCTCTCGCTTGCTCAAGTCATTCACATACTATTCTAGTACTTCAACCTGTAAAACAACATACTCAAACCAATTACAACTTAATTCTAGTAGTTCACACCTTACTGGTGCATATATAGAACAGGAAAACATATACAAAATTATTAAACACATTAGTACAAGTATATATAATGCATGCACTAAAACATATAAGATAAAAACATAAGAAACTTACTTAGGTACTTAGCAAAAAACACTATCAGGTCATTGCTCCTCAACTATTTAATCATGAACAATGATGATTTTCATGTATTTCTTATGCACTATAATCTTGTCTTTGACCATCAAAGAAATAATCCATAAAACAATAAGAGGTTATGTCATAAACATATAATCGACTCCACTATAATATCACCAAAACCCCTCTGCCCACAAAGTTAAAAATAAAATAATAGGAAACAATTTACTGTTTACTTTTTATTGTATATTTTCATTTTCTAAACCAAAGTTTACTGCCAATACCAACTTTCACTTACTTGTTAGAGCCTTGTAATTTAGTAGCAAAGGTAGAGAACAAGTTTTACAGTTGAGTAAGCTTTACAATCTCTATAATCACAATTCAAAATCTTTTATTTGGGTAAGACAGAATGTTTCTAATTTCTAACATTTAGAATGTGATAGTTTTAATCTTGTTTCATCCAAAGTGAGGGTATAAAGGGTGGGGCTATATAAATAATAGAATTTGCATCCCAAACATGGGATGCTATAAAATTACAAGAAAACTACCTTGTAATAATTAGATAGGACAACTTTGTTTTCATTGATAATTAGAAGGTGATCGATAATAAAGCCTCAAGCCCCAAGACACATGTTGAACGGACATAATAAAACATCAAAGTCTAGAGACCATTTGAAAACAAAAGGGACTTACAATAGCTCCATAGAAACCGGGTTCCCGCAATCCAAACAAATACTCAAAATAGCTTTCCTGCCTGGAAATGAAGTAAGCCAACAACAGTAAATAACTCAATCATACACCCTGATTTAGAATAAACATAAAAGCAAGTTAAAACATGCCAATCTCTATGATTTATTAGGACTGCGTGACTACAAGTACCCATTTATAATAAAAGAGCAAGTAGTGGGATTTACTATGTTTAATTTTACCAATGTCAATCACACTTGTAATAAAAATTACTGGAGGACAGTACAAAAGGTATAATAACAGACTAATACTACTACTGACGTGTAGCCAAAAATTTAGAGATTGTCTTTACTAAAGCAATGCTTGATGAAGCTTGTTTATGGCAAATTTTCGCTTAGAGAGTTAGCAAAAATCATTGGTTCGTCTCTATAAGTGTGGTAGTCAGTTAACTGGATCTACACTAAATTAAATTAATAATTACTACAGTAACTGGACTTCATATTACTTCGCTGACGGTTAATGGTCCGCCTAACTATTTTAAATGAACATAACTATTATAAACATCTCATAAACTTCTTGCTCGGTCAAAGATTACTTGTGAATTTAAATATGAGTCACAGACTCCAACTTATATAGATTAATCCCTCTAGCATCTCATGGATAAAGTTTTCATTTTGTGTCCTATGTCGCAATTGAGATATATAGGGACAAAGCAAACAGGTTGCATATATCTCACAAAATCACTCACATTAGATAGTATCACCAAAGCAATCAGGTTGCATATATAGTCAAACAACAACATAATCACATTATTAACAACCTTGCACATCTCCAATTTGTAAATAACCTGAAAATACCACGAAAATCATTAAATTTTTCCACAACTCACAAAATCACTCCAATCAAATAATATCACCAAATCAAACTAGGCTTACCTACATGGAACATATAGTAAACACTTAATAATTCTCATTTCCTATACAATTTTCATCACATTCGTATAACACAATAATCGTGTTCCTAAATATAATTCATAACAGTAAATCACTTAACAGTTCTCATTATCCTATACAAGTATCATATGCGAAGTCCTTTTCTCTCGCTTGATTTAAAAATGCAAAAGAAAGCATGTTCAAAGTTCATTCAGATTTGCATCTCTTGAACCTCTAACTCCAAATAGTTCAAAAACCAAACACGAAATTGGCACATGAAAACCTCAAATTGATGATTAATTGAACATATAAAACATTAAAGCAAACATGATTTGTGGAATGTGGGACCTGGGGGATCGAGAGTGCACTGGCTAATCGCTGGAGGGTCTCTGTGGTTGGGAAAAAGATGGTTTGTGGATGTGCTTGGTAGAGTCGAGAAAAAATACAAAGTTTGAGATGAAGGGATAAGTGTAGGTATTGTGAAATGAGCCGGGGAGTGAATTGTCTTTTGGGGAAACAAAAAAATGAGCGGAGAGCATGTGGAAAATGTGAAGGGAACATCAAAATTTGAGAAAATTTGTAAAATAGCTTTTAAAACATTCATTATTTAACGTAGGGGAGGCAATTTCTGACCCGACATGAAACCCGACCTAAAACCGACACGAAAATTAACAGGTTCGGGTTGAGTCTAAATAAATTTCGGGTCATTTTTGGGTCAAATCATCTAACCCGTTTATTAAACAGGTTAGGTTCGGGTAGAGAATAAATTAATCGGGTCGACCCGCCAACCCGTTTAAGATTTTTGCCTTAAATTTAAAAATTATTATATATTTATTATACGGGTTTTAAATTGGGCTAAACGGATCGACCCCTACATACCGATTTAACATGTTAACCGTTTAGAATTGTTGTCAACTTTTTTATTTAAAACGGTGTTGTGGGTTTAAATGGGGTTAACCTGAAACCTGTTTAACATATTCTACCCGTGTAACCTATTTAACCCGCCAACCTACGTATATATGGGTTAAATGGGTCGGGTTCGGTTTATGTTTAAACAGGTTAGAGTTGACATAGCTGACCTGATTATTTAAATGGGTCAGGTTTGGGTTGAGGTTTTCTGACCCGCCAACCTATTAACTGAAACCGCCAAACCCGACCCTGACTGAATTGACACCCCTAATTTAACGTTTAAAAAAAATTTGAATTGGTAATAAATTAATTTCTTATAAGGTTAATAGTCTATGTATAACAACGAGGTTAGCAAACCGCGCTCCCGCAGCGGGGTGTTGCGTATGATTTCATTTTACGGTCTATCTTGTTTACTTGTTTGTGACCACTGAAGTAACTGATTGCTATTTACTTACGTGAAAAAATTCAGCTATGACGGGCTTAGTCAATTTTTCGTCGGACCAAATAAAATATGTTAAATGTCTTTTGATAATAAATAGTCCAAGTTATAGCCTATGCGCGTAGCCCTACCCGCGAGCCTTAGCCTAAGCATACCCACGAGCCCAAGCTCACTTGCCTGGGTAATTATACTTAGAGATTCGCACAAAAAAACGCATTCGGGAACAGAAACGGTCTAGAAAACCGAAAAACCTAATCCGGTCAAACTCGGGGTTTTGACCAAATCGGTCCGGTTCTTTGCCTTCGGCGGGTGGGGACCGGTTTGGGTTTTATTGGTTCGATGGTTCGTGGGGTTTATGGTTTTCGTACTTAGTTTTCAAAATTTCGTATATTGCATTTTCTACCGTGGGGGGCCGTGGATGGAAGCGTTTTTATGACTTTTTTGGGTTGTGTGTGTGTGTATTTTTGCTCTTTTATTTTTCGTAAAATAAAGAGGTTAACAACTTACAATCCTAAGCAAAAAATAACTCTCCCAAAGCAAAACCGAATTTTTCTACTTTGGCAACTCAATCTACGTATCAACTACCATCCGGTGCTGGTCTTCAAGTGCACTGATGATTCTTCAAAGGTTTAACATACTACCGTATTAGACACCAGATATGGCAAAAATACAACCTTTGGCAAGGCCCGTGGAGGTAGCGTTTCAATATGACGGTCTTGACTCGATCTCAAGCACCGTCGCTCAACATATGGTGCGATTTATCTCAGGCATTCGTCTCATTTTTTTTTTTAGACTATATTGAAAATTTTTGGCTAAATGGTGTCAACTTGCGTCTTGATCCCAAAACTTGTATTTTATTTTATAGTATGTGACTTTAATATAGGTTTGGGTCGTCGGCCAAACTTTTTTTTTCAAATGTGATTTACATGTGTTTATACAATTTAATAAACTTCAATGTGTTTTGCTTAAGGTGTTAATTGCACATATGTTTTTAATGTACATTCTTTAAACTTCAAATTTTAAAACCAAGAACATAAACGTTATACATTTGATGTCGGAATTTATAACAAACCAATAACAAAAATATCATATACAAAATTTGATATCAAGTAAAATACAATTAAAAAACAAATTCATTATAACATATATGCCCGTTTTCTAAAAACATATATGCACGACTTCAAGAACATATATGCACGCCTTTGAGAACATGCATGCCCACCATCTAAAAACATAAATGCATCTATTGATCATCTTCATCATACAACGTTATTTCTAAATGATTGAGCCATCCATTGAAACAAATATATAAAAACAAAAAAAAACTAGTTATATCAAATTATGCAATGCTAAATTAATTGTAAAACTAATTTATAAAATAAGCCATAAACGAAAACATATATGTGCCGAACTATAACTCGTGACCCATGACAATCAAACGATTCTATAATCATATAGACAAGAAAACACATATGCACGCTTCACTTTCTTATCAAATTTACTAGAACATATGAGTACCCTTCTAAAAACATATGTGCACGCTCTCGTCAAATTCATTAAAATATATGCGCACGCCTTGTAAAAACATATATATCCGTAATGACCACATAAACTTCATAACTAAAAACCAAAAATACAAAACCGGTCACTAAAAAAACATGTCATTATATTATCATTAAGCAACCATTGCAATTATATATGTTTTTACACAGATGCATTTGCCCAACTATTCGTACATAACTTCGTTGCAAGGAAAATGCCACTGTTGGTTCCTTTTACCCAAGTGGTATTCAAACGTTGACATTTGCCTCTTTAAGAATTAGGCATGGATTAATTAATTTAATCAATGGATGCATGTAGTTTATGAACTTTTACAAGTTCTTGTATTAGAATTCATATAAAGTTCGATGGGTATTGTGATACTTTTTGGAGTTCATATCTGATAATGGCTCAAATGGAAAAGTACGTTGCTATTATATGCCATTAACCCTAGAATTTATATCAGTCGATGCATATTCATGTTACACCAAACCAACAGTCAACCAAACCAATGTTTATAAAGAGTTTATTAACCATTTCAGTTTGTACAAAAAAATAAAACGAACCACAAAATGATTTCAAATAACGAACCATAAATGAATCAGAAAAAAACAACGAAACATAAACTTAACAAAAAAAAGATCAAGAAATCATCTCGATTAAAAAAATATATGTATATAAAAAACTTACCTGGTTGAAATACAAGAAGATTTTGAAAGACAGCCTTGTTAATTTCTTGAGATGTATAAAGTTATCCAAACAAAAGAAAAGAGGTGTTAAAGAGGAGCCACGAATTATTATTGTTGTGATAAAGGTTGAGATAAGATTGTGGCCAATTTTTATACCTGTGAATGATGATGACTATTTGGTCATGAAATAGATCTGACATTGGAGGCGTGAGATTTGGATGGAGGCTGTGAAAGTGGTGGCTAGGTTTTAGAAATTGGAGAAGAGATAAAAATGAGCAGTTAATAGTGACGGTTTTTGTGGGGTATATGTGAAATTATTTTAATATAATTGTGTTTAATAGAAGTGTAGTACCTATAATACCTTTTTACATTTTTTACATTTTTGTTTAATTGAAAAAAACCCTTCATCTTTTGTTTAATTATAATTTTAGCACTTTTAATCTTAACCTTTAATCAAACTAATCTAATGGTCCAGATTCATTTTAAGAGTTCTGTAAAGTTCTGCACTTAAAATAGGTTCTCAATATAACACTTCACTATATATATATATATATAACAACAGTGGTATATAAAGTGTAATCCCGAAACATTTGCATAGTGCAAAGTGGCCAAACTGTCTTTTTTATGCTTAAAGTCTTAAACCCTCGACATTCAATTTAGTTTATGAACCGGATTACAAGAGATCAGAGTTTAAGATAGTATTTTGTATTCACATTCAACACACAAGTTTTTCATCATATATACAAAATCTTTTGATCCGCACGGATATTTACCCGTTTTGACCCATTATCCACGCATGCACAACCTATTCATTTTGCCACATCTAAGCCAAACCATCTTACAATATAATCTAGATATATAAGTGTGTGAACTAACCAGCACATGTGATAAGGGTATGTCGCAACATATGCCTCAAGCTATCACGTCTCAAGCATATCAATGAGCATTTGAATCAAACATATAGATAGTGGATTCTATCTAAGTGTCCAAACAAGAGGAGGCCAGAGGAAATAGAGTACATTACTTCCAACATATACATTATTACTAATACTTGCATTAAAAAGTTAATAATTTAGAAGTGAAAGCTTAATACATTCGTCATTAAACCTTCATCGTTCTATTTATGCTTTACACTAAGCAAAGGATTAACAATAGCCATTATTTTCTTCCCAATGTTTTAAAGTTCAAAAGTTGGACGAGTCATTGCTGCGTAAGTGTTACCTTCCACATAGTGAAGTAACATTGAACATCAAAGTAGAAAGTTCTTGTTTCCTAAAGGGGCAAATATGTATTTCTAGCTTTATCAGGTTTGGGTAGCTTTCTCAGGTATGGCACCCCCTTTATTATTGCACAATGTCTGATACGATCCTCCTTACTAACCAGGAGAGTGATATCTCAAGTTTATGACCATTACTTCCCAATATAATCCAAAAACAGTCCGTCATCTCGATTGTAGATACTAAACCATCTAAGTTTGCTGCACACAACTAGCATTGCCCGGATCCCATCGTTAGAGGTTAAGCTATTTTATGATTCAGCATAAAACCGAAAGGTCAACGGAAACACGTAGGTCTTTCAAATGAGAACCTATACACTCCATAGCTTCGTTTGAAATAACTCCGAGTCTGATATATATGGATTCTAAATTAAGACATCCTTGTGCCACAGCAATAATTCCCTCGCTAGACATGAACCCATGTCCAGTAACTCTAAGTTTGCGCAATTTCTTGCAAAACTGACCAATTACTTGCAATTTCTTGTCGCCATGTCCAGTTTTATAGGTATAGAGAACTTCCAAGTTGGGACACCTTTGAATCAAGTAACACTCGTCATTTGGATCCAGACGTGCATGACGAAGATTCAGTTCCCTTAGTTGATTGGCAAGAGGGAGTAAAATGGGAAACAAAGTCTTTCTTATGTAATATATACCCATATGTCGCAATTTCGGAGGAAGTTTGAAACCTGCATACTCATCACCCTCTTGCTTATTTTTGTTATAATTAGCGCCAGCAAAATATTCTAAATTAACAGCATAGCTAAAGACATCTACCAGATCAGTTAGATCACAACCATGTATCTTCAAAGTTTTTAGAAGATTTACTACAATTTTTGCAATCGTATAAGATCTTTCAACATCCAATTAAGAACAAGTTTTTCCATTAATTACGCTTCAATGCACATGATAAGCGATGCCAAATTTATGTAAACATTTTCCCATCATACGGGTAGTAATAGAATTATCCCTTATGCTCAAAGTTCTCAAATTTTACACATAACGTACGTTATGCACTTAATCCCATCCGTGGAAAAACCCTTGACTCTTTAATACTTCTTCAAAACTCTTAAGTGTTTTACACGGGTTCTGAACACAGTGATCAAGCATACGAAGCCTATGAATATAACAGTACACTGTACAAAGTTCTTGTAAGCACTTAAACGAAAGCGGATATATCTTGAATCCTGGGGGTCGATGTCAAAGCGCACTATCCCTGGAAACCGATGGAAATCCTTTCGGGTTAGGGACTCGAGGAGAAAGGGAAACCGTTGGTGCAAACGAGATGGTGTGGGGGCGTGAAACATGTGGACGGTCACATTCTTGCGAGTTATACATTCGAGTTCACACCATTTACGACAAACTAAAGAAAAAGAGTTCCTGTTGTCTATGTCATGATCGTCGACATGACACAGTCAAATACTGTGTGGATTGACTTTTTAAGATGCTTCTCCATATGTTTGAATGAAACTGCTCACAATATAACCAACAGCGGCATATAAATTTCTTTTTACAAATTAGGGTTTAATTTTCATTTTGTTGTTTGTTACTGCTATATGTTGGTGGGTCAGTAGAGATTAAGAAAACAAGTATAATTACGTCCCTTGGTAATAGCCCAGCCCAAGAAATTAAAGTATGACCCGTAAAAGCTCAAGAAGTATTATAATTATCATGGGGTGATGTCAATGTTCACGTACCATTTAGAAGGCTCTGAGTCAGGTGCTTAAATAGCCAGTTTAAGCCTGGCTTGGTTACAAGGACTCTTTTGGGATCATGTATCCTCATTTGGTATGCACGATATTAAATATATGTAGCCATAAGTCACACATTAATTGATTTTGCTTAATCATTCGATATTAAATATGTAACCATAAGTGCAAAGTTTTAACAAACCATTTCGCACGTCCAAAGTCAACTAATTAAGGAAACTTTATGACTGTGGTTCGTATACAATAATCTCTTGAAAGATAACACAAGCAAAGATGAACTTGTTACTTGTGGCTAATCCAGACAGTTCAAATAATGATTTTCAAAAAGAAAACTTCAAAGTAACATACAGAGCACCTTATAAGTTAGTAACACATAAGTTATTATGAATTGTGACGTTATATCCCCGTACCATGTAATTTTGTTTTGCCTAGCTAGCTCCTTGCTAGGCTTTTACTATGTGTTGAAATATATTGAATAAAGCAACAATAAAGATACACTAACAATGATGAACTAACAGCCTATATAATCACGCACTCTAACACGATCGAGCAGCAACCAAAAGCACTTCAAACAGTAACACGGAACCTGCAACAAAATAACAAAAGGATAGAAACTGCACGAGATAATTCTCTGCCCTTAAAGCTTAATACGAACTCGTTTATTGCTGCGAGTCTACAACGTACAAGCCCAGGATTTGATGCAGCCAACACATGTCTATTCAGCAGCAACTGAATCAACACAAAACAACGTCGATAGCAGAAAACAATACACGAATAAAGTATGCTGTGAGGATATGGAGTATGCAATAAGTAATAGATGACTAAATCACGTTTGGTTTGATGTTTCTTAGTATCTCTTCAATGAAGGAGAGAACTCCTATTTATACTAAAAGATTATAACACACAATCAAACCGTTGCGTGATTTATTCAAATGAGAAGTGTTGAACATGGTGTGTTTACCAGGTTTATAGGAAGAAAAAGTCTTCAAAGAATCCTTAACTTTCTTCATACAACACACACGTTTCATACTTTTATTATTTTAAGTATAAAAACTATACAGCCTTTAGTAAATATCCTACAATCTCCCACCAGGTTGGATAGTTTTCTACTATTCTAATAGGTTATGTCTCAAAGGTATCACGAAGATTAAACCTTGCATGATACAAGTAGGCAAAGTAATATCGATTCTATGGTGTCCGAAGATTAAACCAAGAACCTTATGATATTACCGGCATACTTATAAACATTTCCTACCGTAACTGTTGTTTTCTCACTGAGCGCTAATATGGCCATGCGCTTAAATCCTGTTTCATGACCCTCTAAAAGAGAAACCAACACTCTTCATTCAAGGCGGCACCACCTCTAGATCATATAGGCAAAGCTTTTAACATCTTCGTTGCTAAGATGCCTCTAAAGCTTTGTTAAGAGGATTCACCTCATCCATTCCTCGGCAACGCCGTACTATCTATACTATACATGAGTCCATTATGCGATAGTACTTTCTATCAATTAGTGACTTTGTTATTACCCATTAAACTCGTGAAGTAGGAGCACTACAACCAAGTCGGGTTTCCATCACTAACCGATTCACATTTGGTTTCATACTCATGTCTCTAGTAACTCTCATTAAGCCACTCGTCAGAGATTTAATAAGGATATCATCACATCTCAAACATCTAATAAATCTCTCGTCAGAGACTTAATAGATGCAATAATTAAGTTTCTAGATCACTTAACAAACATTCCAACAATGGTACCATTCTCTATAATATATCTTGTATCATGAGTTAACATGAAAATTTCAACATCTTTTGAAATCAGTATACACATTTCAAGTAATATTTTAGTATAACTCTAAAATTTACTTGTAATCTCAACACACAACGTTTACTTTTGGAGTAACTAGCAACAGACATCCCATTAATTCCTACGTGAGCCAACGGGAATTTATATAAGGTAACTTGATTGATTTTCAAATAAAACTGTACAGTAAATCAATTCCCTCAACAGTGTCAACTATCAGTTATTTAAATACATTTGTTTCCTCCTTCAATGTAAGTAAACAAAATCACAAGCCACTAACATTAAGATTTTAAAAGCAACACTAGCTTTCATTAATATTATAAGTTACCAACAATGAAAAAACAAACTGGCCACCACCTACTCGAATTAAAATAAGTAAATCGGAAAGAACTCAAACTGAAAGACATAAACAACTCAAATTGAAAGAGGTGTTAGTCACCTTGCTAGTGTTCTATAATACTCGAAAGAACAGTCACCCCACTAGATCATCTCCATCATCAAGATGAACATGAGCCACCATCTCGGCTATCTCGGTGTTCACCATGTTCATTTCGTTAGTCCCTGATTTTTGGTCTTTGCACTCGCGAGCAAAGTGTCCAGTTTCTCCACAAACATGACACTTGAAAGACTGATTTGATGGAGGAGATTTCTTGAAGTTCTTCTTTGTTACTCCCATCTTGGCATTTTGTGAATCGCAAAAGCCTTTCTTTTTAGAGCTTTCACCTTGCACATAATAAACACTTGACACATCCTTGCCTCGTTTATTTCTAGTTCTAGCCTCTTCCTCAATACGAAGAAACTTTAGAAGATCATCCAACGAGTAATCTTCGGTTTTGTTCAACATTTTCTTGGAGAAACTTTTCCAAGAAGGTGAGAGTTTGGTTAAGATAGCACCCACTTGAAAAGCTTCCGTGATAGGAAGGAAAGAGCTTTTAGTTTGTTGACGAAGACTTGAAGCTCATGCACTAGCTCCATAATCGTTTTCCCTTCAACCATTACAAACTCAAGATATTTTGAAACCAAGTACTTCACTACAACACAAACAGGCTAATGCAACGAAAAGTTTGCAACGGTATATTTTTGTTGCAAATTTGCAACCGTAATGCAACGAATTACGAACCGAATTTGCATCAACAAAGAAAATGGTTGCAAATCCGTTGCAAATAATACAAAATTGCAACGGAAATCCAACGAAAGGCAAACAAATAAGTCTAAAAGAAATTACAATTTATTTTCCGTTGCAATTCCGTTGCAAATTTTCAAAATTGCAACAGAAATGCAACGAAAGACAAAAAAATAAGTCTAAAAGAAATTACAATTTATTTTCCATTGCAATTCCATTGCATTAATTTCATAATTGCAACGGAAATGCAACGAAAGACAAAAAATAAGTCCAAAAGAAAGTACAATTTATTTTCCGTTGCAAATTTTCATAATTGCAATGGAAATGCAACGAAAGACAAAAAAAATAAGTCTAAAAAATTACAATTTATTTTCCGTTGCAATTCTGTTGCAAATTTATTTTGTATTCTGTTGCAAGTCCGTTGCAAATTTAATTT
>BQNB010117618.1:0-21140 GCA_026074375.1 Tanacetum coccineum
ATAAGCTATTCTATGTTCGCATGGTTTTTAGCTTCAACTAACTATTAGACGGATTAGGCCCAAGCCTGATTTATGGGTTGGGTCCATTAGGGTTTTATGGTTTCTAGTATGTTTCATCTAACACTATAAAATCATATCAATAATACAATACCTGACAAGGGTTTTCTATCATTCTACATGGTATCAGCCATTAAGATCCTAAATCCTAATCACGTATCTTCCGCTCAGAAACACTAACCTTCTTCACAAAATCGTTGTCCTCCGGTCATCGGCAACTCGTCGATGATTCGGAGGGATCCCTAATCCTTATTATTTTATTTTGTTTCCACTCTTCCAAAGAATAAAAGGATACAACTCTTTTTTGCCCTGTCATCAAAAAAAATCATGATTCGTAATTTGCAACTCACGATGGGCTCAAAAGAATGGAATAGGAGTTATTGGTGCTATGTTTGTTTTGTTACCAATACACATGTGTGTTTGTTATCACACCCTACGTCTGATTGTTTCCATTAAACAACAATAAATGTTGCTCATTATGTTTTGTCAATTGTTATTGATTTGTGTTGTTTGTGCTAAGGTCATAAATCCACACAATCACGCGTGATTTGTGTTGGTGATTTGTGCAAAGGTCACAAATCCTCACAATTTGTGTTGGTGATTTGTGCTAAGGTCACAAATCCACACAACCGTGTTTGTGTAGGTGATTTATGCTAAGGTTACAAATTCACACAATCATATTGTTTTATTGTTTATTTGTTTTAATGTTTTATTTTGTTCTCTGCTTCAGTCCGAGCTTTCGCGATTTTGCCGCTCGGACTGCGAGGGAGTATTAGACGGATTAGGCCCAAGCCCGATTTGTGGGTTGGGTCCATTAGGGTTTTATGGTTTCTAGTATGTTTCATCTAACACTATAAAAGCATATCAATAATACAATACCTGACAAGGGTTTTCTATCATTCTACACTAACCAGTAAGAGACAATTTAATTTATAGATAGCAACTGTATCTGTTAGGCCCATTCAGTGCCCAATGATCTTTCACTTAGATTTGAATACAAAATACCTTAATTGTTAAATAACCTTTAACATTCAAAGGCCATTGAGTGAATAGTCACTCAGTGAGTTGCCTTTAAGATGCTCAGCCTGAGTCTACAAGAAAGACTCTAGCATTCAGTGAGGTGGTTCTCAGTGAATGAAGCCTGAGCCAAAGAAGAAGGTAATGGGTTCAGTGAGTTGTGGCAATAGACTCACTAAGCTGAGCTTCATACGATCTCCAACAACTAAAAGACCCTGAAGACAAGAGACTAAAGAATAAGCGGGATAGTTTGAAATGGATAAGTCCAAGCTCTTATGCACTTGAAGTCAAACTATCCTGAATAGGGTATAAAGACAAGGTCAGTGTCAGCACTGATCTTAGAAAGAGTGTTTGTCCCATACTTAGAATAGATTTGTAATAGAGACAAAGCTGTACAATATGTACTAGCCTATCTGTTAGGTTCAAGAAAAGTGTTTATTATTAAACGGACTGGTCTTTGTATAGTTTTGTTTAGTTTATAGTTTTATTAGTAATTATAATGTAATAAAGTCTATCTTGGTCAAAATTAAGTAAAGTTGACCAAAGTTTGACTAGAGTTACTAAAATAAAATAGGAACATCAATAAGTATAAATACCCATCTAGGAGGGGTATTTATACAAGTCTTTACATTTTGTAATTCACTTCTCCCTCATATTTCTATTTTCCCTTTTGGAACGAAAACTTTAAAAATGATGAAAAAAACTTTCTAGCTCCTCTCCTCTATTCTTTCACTTTCATATGACATCTACTATGCAAAATGACATATAACAAACCTTTCCTTAATGCACCCTTTCAAAAATAATGTTTTTAACAATTACGTATCCATGGGAATATAAGTTTGGTCATCTTCTTCTTTGAAACATAAAAGTAGGGTTAGGGTTTATGGGGAGCTATTTTGAGATGATTGAACAAAATAAAGCACGTTACGATGATGTACGAATGATCACAATGCTAATGAGTATAATTATAAGACCCGCGAACGTCGAAAATTAAAACTTGAAAAACGTTAAACCACTTGCTAAACCATTAGACAAACCCTTAAACCGCGTGTAAGACACAAATCAAACCCTTGTTAAATCGCCTGCTCACCTTTGATAAACCACGGACACTTTTATAAACCGCCTAGTCATCTTGTAACATCCGAGAATTTTCAAAAATTTGAATGACGATTTCAATCGTTGACTTTTAGCGTAAATCAGCTAATAACTTTCGTAACAAAGAACTTAGTCAATTTGTAAAGATAACATCCATATTATCATCTTAAACTGCTTAAAATCAAATTCTTAGGTTTATTATTAGTTTCATGGCTAAGAATTTACGAAAGTAGAAGGTTTCTTGGAATTTACAAAAGTAAGGGAAAATTTGGAATTTACAAAAGGTGGTTTCATATATTGGAGCTTTCGGTAACTGCTTGGTTTCGTAAACTGTGGAAGCTTTCGTATATCTGAGATCAAGAGATTGGTTTTGGTTTCGTACTTTAGGCTTTCGTAGCAAGGTTTCATATGACCGAGTTTCATATCACCGGTTTCTAACTAAAGGTTTTGTATTTTAGAGGTTTCGTATTTCTGAGGTTTCAGAGCAGAGGTTTCATATTATAGTGATTGAAATTGTTTCATACCATTGAGGTTCCGTAAACAGAGGTTTCATAACACAGCTTTCCTAATTGAAGGTTCCGTAATTCATTTTTTCATATTGGAAGGTTTTGTTGATAAAATATAATGCCTAAAAACATTATTAATATTTTTCACATCTTTACGTTTTGATAATCACAAAATACAAAAACATTCAATGTAAAATTTACGTAAACAAGTACATTATAGTAAATTTTATTTAGATATTATATCAATTAAGATTATGAATAAATAATGCTTAATGCATTTTATATCAAAAGGATGGAAATTTGTTATTCAACCTCAAAAAATTTTTATAAAATGTTGTAAACATTTTTTATACAATTACAAACATTTTCTACAATTAAAAGAAATGTTTATTCAAATAAACATTTTAAATTCAACTTTTTAGACTTAAAACGGCTAGAAATGTTCCTGAAATTTCACCCTACACAAAAGACAACTAGGAGGCCCTTAGGAGGTTTTTTCTATGGAGGTTCTTCCGTAAACACACGGGCGGCCCTTAATTTTTAAGGGGACCGCCCACCTATTTAAGGGGACCGCCCCTAGGTAGACGCTCCCCCAGTTTGTCCTATAAATACTGGACTTTTCCCCACTATTTTCTCACCTTTTGCACTCATTCTTTCTGTTCTAAAACAGCCCACACATCTCACTAAAATCCTTTGATCATTTAATCATAAAGCTTTGTTTTCCCAGTGATCAAGCTCAATTCCTAAAGGTCAGAGATAAGAATACTTTCACCATCAAGTGAAAGGAGTATTACACCTCAAGTGTGATTGCAATCTTGTTGCATCCATATCACAAAATTTGTAAATCAATTGTTGATATCTTGTATTTGTTTGTAGTAGTTAGATTTGGTGTTCTTTGTAAATATAGTTTGATCATGGTGATCTTACCATCGTAGGTTAGATAGTTGTGCTATAAAGTAGTGTGGGTGAAGTGAAGAAGTCTTGAAAGTTGTGAAGAAGTCTGAAGTTGTTGAAGAAGTCGGTGAAACAAGTTGTGAAGTTGGTGTTGTGATAGTTTTTCTAGCTAAAGATTAGAACTCGACCATCTAGCTTAGTGTTGGAAATTGATATAAGCAACCCTTGTGTGCGTTTTCTCGCTAAAGGGGCTTGTTGAATAGTATGAAGAAACTCTCGAGTTCAGTGATCGGGGAGTGGAAAGTAGGGCGAAGAGGTGCTTGTTAACCGACACTATAAATCCTCGCGTTGTGGTTGATTGTTCTTAATCTTATTCTCTTGTCTTACATTACTTTCTAATATCATTCTATTGATGTTTAGATAAGTATATTTGATCATATTATGCAAGTGTTGAAATCACATAAAGTCGATTTTAAATTTTACAAACAAACATAAACCTTAAATTAAAAAGCCGGCAATCTATTTCTACCTCCCCCCCCCCTTCTAGTTTTCACAATTGGTTACGGGCCATGCTAAACCAAGAATTTTAAATAAATTGTATTTTAAAACTCAAATCTATCTATGGAATCGAAAAGTATTTAAAAGGGCAATTAGCAAAGACCACACTATTTGAAGTGATAGATTTATTTATTGAAAAAATAAGATTCGAAACTTAGTGAGTTCAAAAGATCTAGACCTTGTGGCATGGTAATTACCGATGGTGTTTTCCTCTTATTCAAAATAATCCGAAAATAAAAAGGATGAAATTGTTACCTTTCATAACAAATAACGATGATGATATTAAAAAGAAACTTGCAAAAATATGAATGCCTGAAAATAGGTAATTTATAATGCTTTGCCACATAAAGATTACGAAAGAATTTTTATGTGTCAAACGCAAAATAAATTTGGGATTACTTTCGTTAATCCACTCATCAAGGTAATATCAAGTCAATATCTAACAAAATAGATCTTCTGTTTCAATATATGAACAAATTCTGATTCCGAAGAGCGATTAAGTCAATAGATAATGTCTTTGCCTAAATTTAACACTATTTAATACTATTCTAAAAGCACTTGACGAAACGTTTTATCAAGCTAGATTATGTTAGGAATATTTCTTAAGGGCACTTACATCAAATGGCGCGCAAAGTCACCGACGATTGATGAACAAAGAAATCTAAAACTCTATCACTGACGAAACTTCATTGAGAATTTCAAGGTTATGAAGAAGTAATAAGAATGATTCTGACAACCGTCAAAAGCAAAAGGAACAAAGTAGATCTATTTCCTTGAAGATTAGAAAGGATTCAAGTGATGATAATTAGCTCATCCTCGATAGTGAAGTGAAGGATCGCCATGGCGTAAGGATACGCTTCAAGAAATTCTTCAAAAGACGAGGATGATTCGTAAGACAACCACATGAAGAGAGAAAATCATTTCAAAAAAAATAAAGACAGCAAAAATAGCAAAGGCGAAAGAAAATGCTTTAAGTGTGGAGATCCAAATCATCTCGTCAGAGAATGTCCAAAACTATCAAGATATCAAAATCAAAAAGCGTTTGTTAGAGGATCTTGGAGTGATAGCGACGAAGATGAAGAGGAGAAGACAAATGACGAAAAGTGTCTTTTGGCTAAAACTTCAAATGAGGTATTTTCTGAAACCAAATATTTTAGTGATGACCAATCATCACTAGACAAAAAAGACTTAGATAATGAATATGGTAGACTATGCAAATTAGGACTAAAAGTCATGGCTAAAAATAAAACTCTAAAACAAGCTAAAATAGAATTAGAAAATGAGTACTAGAATTAAAAGATAGACTATCTAGGTTAGAAAAAGGTAAGGAAGTAATTGAAGAATGTAAATTATGTCAAGACCTTAAGCTTGAAAATGAGAAGCTTAGAAAAGAAATATCTAAGCTAAATCAATTTAATGATAGTGTCATCCCTAAGAAAATAATAAATTTCTCAAACAACTTTCCGGAGTAAAATCCGGGTTTTGGTATCTTAATTTTACCAAAAGAGTCACTAGTGAAACCAACAAGTAAAGTTTGTAGTAAGCCAAGAAAGTTTGGTCGAAAGAAAAATTGTAGAATTAAATTACAAAACCAAAATTTATACTTATAAACAATACTAAAATTCCTATTGCAAGTGATGATGAGGTAAAACATTTTTACAAACCCTCCTTAAAACCCAAAGTCGGATTTACTAAACCTACAATGAGGTCTAAAACTCCCCCTCCAAGAAAAACTAATAGTCCTCGACCTCGGTCTAGAACACCTCAACCTAGGAGAGACCAAGGCAGACAAAACTATCATAATCACATAATAAGGAATCATTCACATCCACTTAGTTTAACTCAATGTGGAAGTTGTTCACCATGTATGTGCCAAAACTAAATGCAAAACATATGCGGAAACAATAACTTCAGATACATGAAACGTTGGGGACCAAATGGCTAAGCTATCGCAACCTTTGAAGTGGTGTGTCCTCTACAAATAGTCTTTGTCTTTGGATTAAGAAATTCATGATAAAGTTCTCATGAACCCTTATCATTTACATTATGAAGACATTGATGAAGATAATTCTAAAGACTAAGGTACGCCTTACTTTTCATCTTCGTAGAATAAAATGTCTATGTGTTACTATGATGTTGTAGTATAATTAGTTCTTAGAAAATAGTGTAGTCTCTAGAGATACCATTTGTTGGTTCTCTAGCTTTGAAGAGATTAATTCACTATGAACTATTCTTTTGTATAGATTATAGTCATGCGTCTACAAAATGGAAATCTTCTATGACCACATAGCAATCTCACGTAGATGAAGAAGAGCAAGCTAGTGGTTAACAATTAACATAGAAGTAGAATTAGTCGAGCAAAGATCCTAGACACACTATGGATGAAACAAACTCCCTTCGACCTCGACGATCGCCTCGGATTCGTGTCAACCATTATCTACATCTATCAGAATCAACTTGTTGAAATCTTCAACTACGTCTTATTATTTCATTATCTTCGCTATTCATTCTTGTCTCACCTTAAATCACCTCATGTATTGACTTCTTGATTATCTCGTCCGAAATAGTCAAAGAAACTTTTTAATTAAACAATGAGTTAATCAAAAAAATGTCAATACTCATTCTCACAAAACTGGCCAAAGTTCGAAGAAATTTTTTCTTCAGGGGGCGCCCCCCTTAAAATTAAGGGGACCGGTAGTGTAAAGTGGGCGGTCCCCTTAATTAATTAAGGGGACCGTCTATCTGGAAAAACAAACACCCCCTTACAGACAAATCTTTATGCTAAACACATCATTTTTCATCCTCTTCTCTTTCTACACACTCGTGAACGAACGCATTAGCCAAAACTTCAAAAAACCAATCTTCAAATTCGCCTAATTATAAAATTTGCAAAAGGATTTCACTAACAAGACCTATCAAAAACATCTATGTAGTTTTCATCATTTACATTTGATTTCATCCAATTTTGCTCTTAATCAAAATTGGGTATTCTTCATTATTTTCATACTCTTTATTTTGGTCTAGGAATTCCATAACTACAATGATACCCGTAGTCATAGGAACACTACAACCTTGATAGGATTGAATCAAAACACTTATTGAGTCAAAAAATTTAAGAACATGCATGCTTATGAAACAGACGTTGAATTTCGCATATATGCATTTCTAAACTTACACATTGTCGATTAATGCCAAAATATGTTAAAAATAATCAAGTATTGATTATCTAAACATATGTATATATATTTCAAATCAATGAGTAATATTTTATAAACTAAAGGGAGTGTTTGTTCGTTTCTTAAGATCAATTTTTACAGTCGAAATGACATCCTATATTTTTGTGTCAATCGTATAAACACTTAACAAACTTGTATAAGTCATGCAGAAATAATATATTAATATATTATATTGAGACAATTTTATGAAAGGTATAAATAAGGGGCGTTTGGGTTTTTAACATTGTAAACATGTTTTTGAGTCAAAACATAAACACTACTTATACCTTTGTCAAAGTCAAAATAATAATTATACTTGTCAACAAAAATATATACTTTACGTATTATTAGTTTTTGACAAGCTTAAACAAATTTATATTAATAAGGGAGTGTTTGGGTTCATATATTTGATGTGAAATATATAACTAATATATATTCTTCGACATCCTAGATTTAAGTCAAAAAATAAAATTAAGGGACATATTGATTTACTTCTTTGGTTTTATTTTAGAGTCAATAAGTATCCTTTGTCCCACATCTTGTCATTTATCAAAATTTCAATTTTACTTATTTATTTCTTTTTGTAACATCTTTATGTGTGGATAACTGTGTTAGGTGACATAATATGCGGAAAATAAGCTACTACAACTGATATATCTCTCACCAAATCCTACATACCAAAAGTATTCAAAATTCCCGGCATCTCCCCTACCATTGCCCAATTCTACAAAACTATTGGAAAAACGTTAACATTCCCGAAGGTAGTGTTGTTAATCAAGCATAATATAAGTCCAACACATGAGATCTCTTTACTAAAATTCGTTCAATGTTCTCTTCAACTCAACGAAACCAATTGTTTCAAGATTTCAATGTTTTTTTTTTTTTTTTGGACTTCTATGTCAAGTCACGATACAAACCGATGAATATGGCTATCTTGTCATCTCTTTTATGATTCAACACGAATTCATAACTCTTACTCTGGCTCAATTCGGTCAAATCCTTAAAATTCCATAAAATGGTCAAGCCGTTTTTACAAACTAGTAGGACCTTGCATCTCTTGAGTATTCTCGAGAAACCGAGGGACCATATTGCACTGATCTTCGTACTCCCGAGGATAATTCATCGATTCTTGATTTGGAACGTGCTGTATGGTAGACCGTCTACATTAAAGTCAAATGTCTCTCTCAATCACATCCAAATTCTCACCAAGAAGTAAGCCCGACATGTAGCATGGGACGAACTCATTCGAGAGGAATGTGTTCGGATAGGAGGACATAAGTCCATTTGTTTGTTTGCTCACATGTTGTATTGTGTTGGTTGTCGAAGAACAAATAACAATCTTGCTTTTTTTTTCGTGAAGAATCCAATGTGCTAGAGCTACTCTAACCACAAATCTTCCATGTGGCATGTTTCTTACTCGTCTTTATTGACACATCATGAAAGTATATATCATCATCTTGACAATTGTATTTATGAATTTGTGATAGAGTATGCGTTACTCTTGCGCCCTATACAAATCTCTGACGACCTCAAGTGAGCGTGGCAAGGCAACATCATTTCGTTATCTTCATCATCTCTCATCATCACAGGCAACGTCATATCATCAAACAGATGATGTGATGATTTGTCAAAACTTTTCATTGCAAAAGTATAATCCATCTCCACCACCTACCTTATACTCCTTGGTCTTTCATCTACCAAAAACTACCAAATTCCTTCTGCTTTCCGTAAAAAATGATGAAAACTCTCTTTGAACGACAAACCACCTTGCTCAACCAAATGCAACAAATGCATAAGGAGATGCGCGGAGGGTTCAAGTCATTTGGAAAGGCACTAAAAGGAGTGTTTAGCAAGAAGAAGAAGTGACGGACATGTGAGTGGAAGTGGAGCTAGATGTCAAATGTAGTTTAAGACAACTTTTAACTTGATCATGTGTATGTTCTTAACAACTTATGTGGTGATAATCCGATGTATTCGGAAAGACTTATGTGTTGGTTATCTTTAGGTACTTGTTTGCTATGATAGTTTAAACCTTAGTGTTTTTAGGTTATGCTCTTTGGTTTCATCGACTTAATATGTTTTTACATGCTATATGTTTAAAATGTGCTCATTACAACTTCAATAGGGCTTGCTGCAAATAAATACCAAACCAGAAATACTCTCACAAAAAATCTGAGAAAAATCATTTTTCTATGAAAAATGGAAGCACTAGAGGGCGGGCCCACCATTAATTCTAACAGGGGCGGCCCCCCTTATATTTAAGGGGATCCGCCCTTAGAGAATCACTATCAATTATCCATGGCATCCATAGAGTTCCATTTCAAAGCCTCCAAGAGACCATAAATAACATTCATTCCCACCAAAACATTGTTTGTGGATTTAACCCATGATGACACAAAAACTCCATCACCCACACTTCAACTATCATCACCTAGTGCTCCTAATGCAACCCTTCAAAACTCATTAACCATAGATACTTCCTCATCTCAATTGACTACATACCCATATCACAACCCTCATCACATCACTTTCACCAATGGTTACTAAAACCCACCAACATCTCCACCTCAAGAGTTTCTCTACCACCTCCAATTCAAGAAAATGCATCAATGGACATCACTCTCACCCTTTCACCAATTAACCCAGTGATGTTCAAATGTGAAGCTTCAAACCCACCTATTTTTGTGGTCATCCCATTCCTTGGAACCTTCTTGTGGCACATGGAGATTCATGCTTGTGTTTTGAATTCACAATCCGTACTTCATATTTGGATTGAGAGATGACTTCTAAATATGTTTCATTATAAACAATGCTCTCACATACCACCAACAACATAATTCACACCTCCTCCACCCATCTTCACCAAACTAAAACATACTCTATGCTTGTTTCTCAAATAAATTGTCCATCACATTTTGCAAGCAAGCCTATGGAGCTTATAGTTTTAGGACTCTTTGTAGTTTAAAATTTTCATGTATGTTAGAATGTTATCTATTTTCCTTATGTATGCATGAGTGTGGGTCAACACAATTTTTATTCCATGGAGTAATTTATTGTTGGTGGCATTTATAGTTTGCAATATTTTTCCTTGCTACATGTTAGAAATACTTGTATTGTTCTAACTCGGTTTTGTAGCCAAGAAACCATAGCTCAATTCCTTGGTGCCCTCGAACGAGGGGAGGCGCACATCAACGGGAGCATTTATTCCGTCGATTTAACTAGCAATTCTCGATGATGTCTTTTTGATTTACAAAAAGGGGGGAGAAATGACATGAAACTCACTTAAATAGTGTTTAAAATAATTTTAATTTAAGGAAATATAATTTCTTAATCATCAAAAAAGGGGGTTATGTGATATATTAAAGCCTAAATAACATATTAATATTTTTCACATCTTTCGTTTTGATAATCACAAAATATAAAAAGTTCAATGTAAAATTAAACGTAACAAGTAATTAGTAGTAAAATTTTATTTCGATAATTATATCACTTAAAGGTATAAATAAATAAATGCTTAATGCATTTTATGATCAAAGAAAATTTTTATTCAACCTCAAACTTTTATAAAATGTTGTAAACATTTTTATAAACATTACAAAACATTTTCTACAATTAAAAGAAATGTTTTATTCAAAATAAACATTTTAAAATTCAAATTTTCGGACCTAATAAATGGCTAGGAAATTATCTATAACTTTCATATGATATTTACTATGCAAACATGACATATAACAAGTGGTATCTATCATCGGGAGAGATCTAGTGTGTGTTTCGTGGATCAAATCGAGCTTAACCGTGTCAATTTTCGATCAAGAAGCTTTCGTATCGAAGAATTTTTAGGTTTCGTAGAACGCTAAGTGTTAGATTTACGATTTGATAAGTTTTTGATCTTAAAATGTTGAAATATAACTTTCGTAACCATCAATTTGTAGGTTTAATAATTAGTTTACGGAAAATACCTACTTAGAAGTGAATGTGATCGAAAAATATGGATTTGATAGCTTTTGTAATTCAGAAACTAGGTTTCGGTAACTGTTTTTAGGCGGGAAATTGCTTTCGTAAGACCGTTTTTGTGCTTTCGTATCCTAATTGAGCTTTCGGTAACTGCCATACGTAAGTGTTTCTTAGGTTTCGTAAACCTATATAGCTTTCGTAAAATAGTTAATAGCTTTCGTAACAAAGAACGTAGTCAATTTGAAAAGATAACATTGATATTATCATCTTAAACTGCTATAAAATAAAATTGTTAGGTTTATTATTAGTTTCGTAGCTAAGAATTTACGAAAATAGAAGGTTTCTTGGATTTACGAAAGTAAGGGAAAATTTGGAATTTACGAAAGGTAGTTTCATATATTGGAGCTTTCGGTAACTGTTTGGTTTAGTAAACTGTGGAAGATTTCGTATATCTGAGGTTTCGTAAACTAGAGGTTTCGTATCAAGAGATTGGTTTTGGTTTCGTAGTTCAAGCTTTCGTAACACATGTTTCATCTAAGAGGTTTCGTATCACAGTTTCATAACTGAAGGTTTCGTATTTTAGAGGATTCGTATTTCCAAGGTTTCGTAGCAAATGTTTTGTATTACAGTGATTGAAACAATTTCATACCATTGAGGTTTTGTAAGTCTTGGTTTCGTAAACAGAGGTTTCGTAACACAACTTTCCTAATTGAAGGTTTCGTAATTCAGTTTTCATATTGGAAGGTTTCGTATCTTAATATAAGAGGTTTCGTAACAACAGAATTTGGGTTTCGTAACATTGATTCAGAGGTTTCGTAACACAGAGTCGGGTTTCGTAATACTATTTCAAGAGGTTTCGTAACACAGCCGTTGGGTTTTGTAACACTGTTTCATAGGTTTCGTATCTCATACTTTGGGATTCGTAACGCAGTTTAAGAGGTTTCGTATCTTTTAATTTTCGAAAATTGAGCTTTCGTATAAAAGCTTCTTGTTACCTTGACTTTCATAACAAATCAAGGTTTAGTTTCTTCAAGGTTACATCATTGAAAGTGTTGTAATACAAAACAAAATTGTAATTGCTTGTTGATTTCACGATTACAAGCCTTTATCTCCAAAACGATTCGAGTTTGCATTGTAATCATTTGAAACAACATGTCTGCTTCAAATCAACAAACTCTAACTGACTCAGGAGCTAATGATAGACCTCCAATGCTTGAAAAAGGGAATTATTTTCCATGGGAGAGTAGGTTCAGAAGGTTTCTGGATAATAAGCTTGACGACGGGGAGCAGATATGGCGTTCAATTCCGAAAGGACCTTATGTGAGGCCAATGATTACTGATCAAGATGATACTACGCAGCAGGTAATTTGTAGGATCCCTAGATCATTCCATGGATGAAATCACAAGATCAATGGCAATAAAAGATTAAACATTAAAGAACTTTTTATTAAATATGATAAAGTCAAACCATCTCCCCAAATGAAATGATTCTTTATTTGACATTGACGCTCTTTATGGTGGGGAAGGTTAGAATCAACTATCTTGACATTGAATGATTGCCTTTTAAGGCTTAGTGAGCATGTGGTTTATTGAATCCGACTATCGCTGAAATGAGGCTGCAACCGTTGTCCTTATCCTGGAAATAAAACATTAAGCAATAAAAGAATGATTTGCTTTGTCATCTCGTCTTTAGTTGGTTGCATTAACCTCCGTTTTCCTGTTTTATAGTATAAATACTATACAGTTATCAGTAGATTCAAAGAAACTCTCTTTAACAGGGGTATTCCAGCTTAAATCGTATGATCTTCTAACACAGATGTATTAGATTTCACCATGCTTGCTATTCTTATTACCGAAACAGCTCAAAAGCGAGACAACAAGTAAGAGTGAATCAGATAGTACTATCTTTCTGATTTAGTCGTAATTCATTTACTGGACCAAAATCGATATTTAGTTAGCACAAGCTCGATTCATATAGAACCTTGCAAGTCACCTACCAATAGCTTTTTGATGTTGGCTCAAGTAGGATTTGCCAATCTTCACTGTTAATACTTAAGTATCTATCAGCATGTTCTGGCAATCTCAAGGATAATGCTTAGGACTCTGTGTTAACAACTTGTGAACTTTGTGGAGTTTCAACAATTGTATTTTGATATTGTGTACCTAATGAGATTTATAATTTGATCTCATTCATTGGCTCTAGACTCGATTTGTGCACATTTTGTTTAGTAATCGGAGGCTGAGCAACGCCACCTAGTCAATATTAACAACTCTGGAGTGGAATGTCAATAGATAACATGTGTATCTCCGTGACAAATGAGACAAGTTTCTTTTGAGAGAAACTTAAATGGCTGGGAATGGTTGTGCATTGCATCACTGGGTCCATGACACTTTCCTCAATATCAACAATCAATCATTGTGATTTTGGAATCGATTATGTATTGACCCGTTTCAGCCATACAGTGAAGGAGGGTGCTTCTTTCTTTGTTCACCCATTTATCCATACATTTCTTTTAATTCTTCAAACCCCTTCAAATGCTTAACCAAGACGACATTACTACACCTTGTTGATTGTTTCCAGTGTTACACAATTCTTATTCGTATTTTTCCCTATACGCACATTTTCTCCAATCATAAGTACCTAAGGACTCTTTTCTAACAGTGGAGTTCCTTGGGTAGATCCCTCCGGTTCTAGTTGGATCATAGGACTTCATACCTAACCTAACCACCTTATACTTCAGAATCGTCGTGAAATTATTAGGTTGTTGGTATGAGGAATCGAACCATAAAACCATTTAACTGACATTGTTATTTCAAATACCCCCTACACATGTGCTTCGAGATTCGAAATTGTTTAGCACATTATAGGAAAAGTTGCACTTCGAGATCTTAAAGATCACATGTCGTCTATAACATATTTTTAATCACAGTTTCTCCCGATTATTTTAAATAATAAATCTCTTACTATTTGAAATACCAATTGATTAAAATTTTTGACAATGCAAAAAATTCATGGGAAGAAAAATTATACCACGATATAGCATGAATTCAGATTCTTATAGCTCCCCTTCAACAGTATATGTGGGATACCAATAATTTGTTAAAGGTTGACATGGAAGAAAAATTGATATGACACCGACACAAAATGTTGAAGACGAGTTAGATGCCTAGTGTAACAATGTATATAATAATTGACATTATAAGTATCCACATTTTAATTTTCACAAAATGTGTTTGTTTTACATAAAATTGACATTTATTGAGATGTACCAATCACATTAAAAGGCTTGTTTTAAAATCTCCCCCTCAGAAATTGATTCACATCAAAGACATTCTACTTGCTTCAATTCTTTGAAAATTATTCGAGGAAGGGAGTGTTAAACATCACAACGTATTAACGAAAATACATTTTTTATGGAAAAATACCACAAAATTATGATTTGTAACAATTTGACATTGAAAATTTTCTTTTAAAAATTGTGTTCACAACGATTTTAAAAAAACATGATAGAAGATTTCTCTTCAATTTTTAGAGTAAGCGCACTGAAGCGTAACACTTCCCTGTTTATATTGCTGGACCGGAGTTATGCACTGAAATGTACATAAGTCATCTGAGAAAAATTTAGAAATGACATGTTTTGAAAGCATTTGAAACTCTCGCTCGAACTTTATTTACACGCCCGTGTCGATGTTAATCAATATTTCTAGTATAGAAAATGTATCGATACCCAAAGACATGTCGAAGAAGATTATTCTTTTGGTAATTTTTGGAAATTTTTTCTCGATTTTATATTATTGTTTTCTTAGGGTTTTATATTTCTATTTTTTTTGTTGGTTTTATATTTTATATTTTCTTTTTTCAAATTTTTTTTTATAAATCAAAAATAAAAAGAAAAAAATAATTACAAATCAAGTCTTCCATTAGCAGATGAACATTGTACTAGAGTTGAAGTGAATGAAGTTTAATCAAGTTGTTGTTGACAGTTTATTTGATGCATCATAGTAGTAAACAGCGAAGACTTTAAAACAACTTGATTTCTCCATTGAAATATTCTTGAAACAAAGGACCGAATAGCAAATCTAGCTCATTTGACGTTGTTTACTATCTCAGCTGCGTGATGAACTTCTGTTGACACGTGGTGGCGAGCTTGAACCGTTTTGTTCAATACGTCCGTTGACATTGAGGTTCGAAGGCCTTGATCTGTTGTGACAAACGTTATTTTTTCTATATCATCATCTTGTAATCCACTTTGACAATAGGCTTCTGAGATACCAGCCTTTCAGCAACCATACTCTAGATTTTCCTTGTTATATTACATAAGGTTACGCTTGCACTTATCAAGACTTTGTTCGTTCTGAACAGTTGATTGATGACCTGCACTTAATCAACCAGAGTTTGTTGCATTCATGAATATGAGGGATATTACATTTGAACATGTGGGGTTCACTGTCAACCTATGCTTGTGCAAGAGTCGAATTAAATTCCTGTAGAATCCACCTAAGACCGAACAATTTGAAAATGGAGGGGGGGAGGGGAGGGGGGGGGGGGGGGGGGGGGTTGCGTATTGTGTTGTCCCACCTAAGGAGGGGAGGAGATCTAGGGATGTTTTCTCATACACAAGCGAAGTCTTATTAAGAGAAAACCTATGTCCTGTAAAGATCGGTCTACCAGGTTTCTGAGTATAAGCTTTTGATCTACGGTTGTGTTACTGTTTTGTGGTCTTATAGATTGAATCTTAGCACGTGAATTACTTCCTTCAGGATTTTGTTAAAAGCATCATGATTTTGCATTAAAATACACACTTATTATGACATGTATAACAAACAAAGTTTTGGAATCCTGAAACAAGAACTTGAACACTTAGAGTGAATCTGCTTTGGGCACAACCTTAATCGTAAACGCACCTACTCTTGGAGATAAGGCAAACTCCTAGATGTTTGATTGTTTGCGCCAAGTGTTTGGTTTGTTTACATCAGTAGTTGGTTTGAATTCTCGCAGAAGTAGGCACATAGCAAGTTTGTTGGAGTTCCGTATCTCTTCTTGTATCTTTTTCTTAGCTACATCTAGATATGATTATGAACATGTCCATTTGAATAAATCTTGGCATGTTCTTAGAAATATTCCTGGATGAGCTAGATGCAATCATGTGATCTGGTTTTGCAAAGGAGGATTCTATTTTCTTAGGCAAATAATGTTGAGTGACTGGTGTTGACAAATTCTTATTCATATCAACTTGGCAAGGCACACCGTGTTTGACATTTGCCCTTGCAGCTTTTTTAATAACGCATTCGGTTCTTTAACCAACTGAATGTTTTCTTAGTTATAGGTAACACCGGTTTCCCTACGACTGATGTTTCTAATCAAACTTAGTATCTACACTATTTCTTTTTAACTTCCTTAAGTCATTTTTTAAAGCAGCAATTGCAAAAACCTTTTCCTGATCTGAGCTTTTAATTCATCATTAATTAGCAAGCAAAGATGTTGTCTTTTTGTAGTCATAGATCATCGAGAATTTTAATAGAATCATACAAATCTTTGTAATGCTGTTTCAAAGTCCTCATAGTTCCTTACGTAATGTAGCCACACTATGATTCTAATTCGATGTTCATTGTTTCAAGTACAAACATCAATTCCTTTTCATCTTGCTTTAATTACATGTTTATTCAAAATTGACCATAGTTGGCCCTGATTTTTAAAGATTGGATTTTGACTATTTAAGTTCAAGACGCAATGCAATGTGCTTCCATTCTTGAAAATCTTTTTGAAATTGGGCAACTGTCTCATTGAGCCAAAATATTTTTCCAGAACTCGAAGTGATTGTTTTGAGATATTTCAGTTGTCTGGTTAATCCGTGTGAGAATACAATCATAGAGTACCTTTTTAACTGTTCCAATCAACCCTAACCCTTCAACAATGATTTCAAGGTTGCTCAGATAAGATGTTTGTCCTATAGCAAAAGGATATTGCATTTCAACAGTCAATAGTACCTCACCATTACTCTTTGGTCATAAATTGGTCTGATATCTCATCATCAGCAGTTTGTATCATTCCCTGACCATGCTGCTATCATCTTGCACACTGTAGAGTCTGTCCTAATGCTTCTGTGTCACCAAATCAGCAATCCAATGCTTTATACCCGTATCAAATCTTACTCTCTGGCGTTTGAATCTTCTTTTATTCAGCCTTCTGTTCATACTGTCTTGATGACGTGTTCTTTCAGCAACGGACTTCTTAACATTACCCAGGTGTTGGAGTAGTGTATCTCTGAAGTGTTGAACCTCGATTCCAGTGTATTCAACAAAGTACGTATCTGTCATTTGACTGTTATAATCCAATGTAAACTTTGAATCGATGAACTTTTGGAACTGGTTGTTTACCATAAAGGCTGTCATGGATCATCTTCTTGAAATTCATCTCTGTCAAGGTGCTTTGTAGTGATCTACGTTTGAGGAGCTTTGTTTCTTGTGAAAGTATAACATCTGACCAATAGAGTGACATGAAGTGCCCGTTTTGAATCCATGTTCGATGCGAGTGCCTTTTAAGTATCTTTGAAGAACTTGCAGGAGTGAATGAAGAGATCGAAAATATGCATGCATCATGATCTTCGTGCATTGGTGATTTTGGAGATGTTTGTTAGGAGGTAAGTGTCTTTTGCTTTTGACATCTTGTATTTGATTGCATGAACATCTTGTGTTTTAGAATTCAAGCTGCATTCCTTTGCTGATTTGCTGGATGCAGTCTCTGAATTACTGTCTTCTTTCTCAAAACAAGAGTTTTGTTTGACAACTAAATTAACTTTCAATGAATCAATATTCACTGCTTGGGTTTGATGTGAATGATCTTCTTGTGTCTGCATCAACGTCTTTTGTTTCAACAAATGTAGAGTCCGTTGTTGATGATGAATTATCTCAAGCATGTATTTCCGAATGGAATCCATGGTACAATTGATTCATTGCATCTTGAAGATTGAGCATTATATCTTGTATATTTTCCACATACGCACTTCGTATTTTGATGGAAAGCATTTACAGAAACTTTGTTCTGAGATCGAGTCAAGTAGTTTGCAATCATCCCAAGAAAGTATATCTTTAGTAAGATGTTGTTCTATGTAAATCCAAGTCTTGAGAGAACGTTCTTCTTTTGAAGATAGGCATCGTGCCATAATCTTGTAAAGTTTCTGAGAGAAACTTAAATAGAGACTTGATTTCTTTAAACTGTGCATGCATCTACTTCTTGTCTTGAAAGTGTGTCTTCACTTGAATGTTAAATTTGAACGACTAAGAAACTGTAACATTCAAAAAAACACTTGATGTTTGAGTTTGACAATTGGTAATTTGACTTTGACATTATGAATGAAGTCGTTGTAAATAGATACTAAGGATCTTAAGTGTTATGAAGTGTTTGATTGTTGTGTTTAAATAATTTAACGTTCACGTGGGAATTTTTAAGCAAATCTTTGATTAAAACCGAGAAAAGAATCGTATCTTTCGCGGGATTTTACAAAATCAAGAGGAAACCGTGAATGAAAAATTAATTGACGTTTCAAGTATGATTAAGTTGATTGTTGGTTTGATTGGTTGTGTTTGTTGTGTTGAGTAATTGTCCTTGTAGTCCGAATTAAAGTCCAAAGTCCTTGTAATTAGTCCTTGAATTTTTTTTTGGGAAATTAGGGTTTCAAAACATAGGTTTTCAATGGACAAAACGCAGGAGCAAATCTCAACTTGTAGATAAAACTCAAGAGCAAAACGCAGTGACTTTTGAGCAAAACGCAACGAGTATGATCAAAACGCAACGAGTATGATCAAAACGCAACGAGTCTGAGCAAAACGCAACGAATCTAATCAAAACGCAACGAGTCTGAGCAAAACACAGCACTTCTTTAGATTTGTGACAAATCTTTAAGATATGTTTTTGCAAAATCTCTTACTATTCTTAAAATACCAATCCCTGTGGATCGACCTGGTCTTACCCTCAATCTATACTATTAACGGGGGTTTATACTTTACCCGTGTGTTAGTTGGAAAATTGGATAAAACTATTAATAAAATTTAAAGCTTTTATAACACATTAAAGTTTTTGGCGCCGTTGTCGGGGATTGATTTCATTCTTAGTTAAGTTGTTTCTGATTTTGCAATCAAAATTTTCTAACTCGCCGTACAGTTTTCTGGCAAACTGACCCCACAAAATCGTTTTTCTTTAGAAAGTGCGCCGCACAACTCTTTTGTGCGACGGTTTTCCTGTATTTCCAAAAAGAACGACGTACTTACACCAAGTACGCCGCATTTCCTGCAAAAATTTCACCAGCAGAATTTGTTACAAAAATCAAAACCAAACCAAAACCCAAAACTTCTTTTGTCGGTTTTATAATCATCTGATTATTTAACCGTGTAAATTTGTTCATATTTAGTTTATTCGAAAAAAAAATTGAAAAACATAAATTTCCAGAAAAGCCGACGCACTTTTCCTAAAGTACGCCGCACTTATCCATCTGAACTGTAGGATCCCTAGATCATTCCATGGATGAAATCACAAGATCAATGGCAATAAAAGATTAAACATTAAAGAACTTTTTGATTGAAAGAAACAAAAGGAGTTGCTACAAACCCTTAAGATGAAAAAAATAAATAATGGAGTAGCTAACCTAATTTTGACTAAACTAGGTGTATTTAAACTAACTAGGATTTGCCTTTGAGGGCTTCCTTTTTGGGTTTTTTACATCTTGGCCCGTATACATAATAAACATTAATTAACATTGTCTTTCGAGCTAGACTTTTGTCTTGAATCTTCGAGTGACCGAAGCTTCTTTGTTCAGGTCCATTTATGTGAACCTAACATAATTGAACCACTGTCCAAAATGACTGAGATAAACAAGAAACAATACACTGCTGAGAGTCATGAATTATCTTCTTCAAGTAATACCTAATGATATCTACAATTCAGTGGATGCGTGTAAAAATGCTAAGAAAATGTGGGAACGAATTAAAAGGTTGATGTATGGTTCTGAGGTTACTAATCACGTAAGACACTCATGACTCATGGATGAATTTGACAAGTTTACAGCAAAGGAAGGAAAATCGATAGAATCTGTGTATGAAAGATTGACAACGCTTGTGAATATTATGGATCGTAATAATGTTCGTCCTATTTCAGTGTCAACCAACACCAAGTTTCTCGATTGCTTGCAATCCGAGTGGAGCAAATATGTTACCATGGTTCGTCACAACCAAACAGGACATACAGTCTCATATGATCAGTTGTATGATTTCTTAGTGAAATTCGAACCACATATTCAGGCATCCAAAGCAAAGAGAGCTGCCCGAAATCATGATCCCTTAGCACTAATTGCTCATTCAAATGCTTCTTCACAGTCCCATGCAAGTTCTTCATATTCAAATTCACCACAATCATACTATGTCACGCATCCTTCATCAGTTGTTGATTATGAAGAAGATTATCAAGGGGAGTTACAAGAGGATTCCCAAGAAGACAAGCTTACAACTGCAATGATGTTATTAGCTCGAGCAATCACCCAGAAGTTCTCTACACCTACCAATAACCGTCTTTGTACTTCATCAAACACAAGGAATCAAGCTGTGATTCAGGATGGTAGAGTTGACATACAAACCAATAATGCAGGATATGGTGGAAATGGTAAAAAGAATGCAGGGAGACAAAACAAGAATCAAGCATTTAATGCAGGAAATGTGAATAATGAAAGTAATCATATTGTTCATCGTGTTCCACGAACTGAGGCAAATCCGGGAAAGGAAAATGTTCAGTGTTATAATTGCAATGAAAAAGGCCACTATGCTCGTGATTGTCAGAAACCAAGAGTTCGTGATG
>BQNB010117619.1:0-20325 GCA_026074375.1 Tanacetum coccineum
AATGACAGGACCTTCCATCATTTCAATCGAGCTCTTGTTCAACTCTCATGCCATGTTATCCCACATTGTGAACTCGTTGATATTCCCACTGGTGATGTGATATTTTTTTAGATTTAAAGAGAAGGGCGTGTCACTTATTTTATATGCAAAATTTGTTGGATATATTAAGTTACTTACTCCAAATTTTCGATCTTAACCTTTCCTCTAACAATTTACGTTTTATAGAGATCTTCAGAAATAACCAAATCTCCCACCGATCGAACATAACCTGTATAGTCTGTGAACACAAGAAGATTTAAGTTAAATGTTTTGTTTACAATAAAAGAACAATATTGTAACACCTCCAAAAATGTGTCGCAACGGAAATGAGTCCGGGGGCGTTACTTCATAATACATACCGCTAGATACAAGAGAACGACCTCTAAATGTGTCGTTTGAAAAGTAATCTCCTTGATTTCCTTGAAATTGATATAGCATTTGTCCTATAATTAGCATCACAATGAAAAGCTTGAAAGCGATACAACGAGATTTGATCATTTGTATATAAATAGTAATCTATAAACGAAATCTTGTCATTTTAGACTCCAATGCACATTAAATAAGCCAAGCATCTAATTCACCTGAGAAAAACATGCTTAAAAAGTGTCAACATTAAAGTTGGTGAGTTCATAGATTTCTGTAAATATAAATGTTAAACCAAAGTTCCGTAAAGTATGTATGACCGTTTAAATCCTTAAATAGTCACCAAAACGTATGTATAGTTGAACCACCTTTGTTCAAAGTATGTATTGCCACTTTATTCAAGACAACGCGCAAGTATTCATGTATATGTATTGTTGGCCCTGTAGACCCAACCAATCATATTCCGACCTGATATAACGTTCGTTTGCCCAGTGATAGCTAATCACCCGAATGGGGATTGTCAATCCCGAATAGATCTATTTTATAACATTTGCGCTCACCCTCCAAGTGATTTACAGTTCATGAAGCTGTGACGTAGACTTGTATGTACCCATCACAGGTATCCCCTCCAAGAACACCCGGGCATTTATTTAAAAAAGATGTACTCCCGTTACTGGTGTCCCCTGCAAGAACACCCGGGTAGTAATGTAAAGAATATGTACTCCCGTTACCGGTGTCCCCTCCAAGAACACCCAGGCAGTAATGTTGTTGTTATCAGTTCAATTCGCTTAAGCTAATCCGTAATCATTTCAAAAGTAAAGTATGCATTCGTGACCCAAAATGAAGTCAAGTAATGTATCCCATAGCGAGCTATATATATGAGTATGTAAACCAATTTGTAATCAACCATGTAAATGCATTTGTAAACAAGCATGTTCTCACCCCAAAAATATATGTAAAACCAGTCAAACATGGGGTTATAAACTCACATTGATGATGAAGAACGATTGGCGGGAATGTACACGTTGAGTACAAGACAAAACAGAAACTGGAACGGCTCGACCAAGAAGTTGCAGCTTAACTTAACTGTATTATCTTAAGGCTATGGACACACTAGCCTAGAGTATGTATCTGGGTTTTCCGATAGGTGATTATATCAAAGTGACATGCTGACAAAAATTTAGATCTCAAGTTGTAATAGTTTGGTGGTTGGTTAAATAAAGTAAATCGAAATGTAAACGAAAAGTATGTAATATATTTGTTATAGTACATATGCAAATGAACAAGATATAATTCGTCCTGTGAACTATATAACAAAGAGAATATTTCAAATAAATTAATGAGGTATATTATACTTTGTAAGTATTATATAAGAAAGTGAGGATATTAATTAAAACAAACACATTTCGACACGTGTTCGAAAAGTCACTAATTTACTTAATAACAGTCCTCGTATAAAAGTAAACACACGTTTTAAAGTTACGAATCATGTAACGACGTTTTCAAAGCTTTTATAAAAGTTATACTTTTATCTTCTAGTCGGAAATATTATAAATCCTTATTTTATAATTTAGTACTTTGTTTCCTTGACGGAATAGTATCTATAATATAGATTATACGTGAAAATTACTAGGGTATAATATTTTATAGAAGTGTGGCATAACTTATTTGGTGATAAGATTTTCCATGTTTACTAAATCATGTTCTTCCATTTTCAATCAAAACGTGTTGCAATATCCTCGTGTTATATATATATATATATATATATATATATATTTATATCTAAACTAAACAAAATAATAATTATTACATTGATTTAAAATTTTTTAAACCCATTGGTTTTATTTAGGAAATCTGAAGATGTATTTTTTAGTTGATTTATTATATAAACAATACGACCCTGATCTTGCTTTCTAACTAACCAAACACACCCCTTCAGTGTTTTCTGCTATACAAACGACCTAACCATGGCTGCTAGATACCCCAAACGCACCCCTGTGGTGCCTCATTCAAATTCTAAAACACCTATGGGGCTGTTTAAGCCAACCAAATGATCCTTGTCTATGAACAACAAGCAAACGCACCCGTATTCGCTGAACCTCATGGTCCAAAACGCACTTCTTATGGTGTGTTACGGCAACCAACACACCTCTTGTTGCGTGTTTATGTAATAATTCAAAGCACCTGTGGTGCCTAATAAACCATACGCACTCTTTTGATTTACACAGCAAACGGCACCCTCTTTCTGTTATACAAACAAACGCATCCTTTCGTTTCTATATAAAAACCAAACGTACCCTATTCGGTGACAACAAAACCAACGCCACCCTAGTCGGTCATAAACACGAACCAAACGCACTCGTGTGCTGGTGAACAGTAAACCGACGCACCCTTGTTGGTGAATATCAGTCAAACGCACCATTTCGTGTTTCTCTTAAACCAAACGCACCATTTCGTGCTAAGAAACCAACCAAACGCACCCTTAATGGTGCTAACACAGATCCAAACGCACCCTTTCGAGGAGTTATCAAAACCAAAACGCACCCTATTTGGTGAACTGCCAAACCAACGCACCTACTTGTTTTCTATATCAAACAAATGCACCCTTGGCTGTCATATGAAAACCAAACGCACCCTACGATGCTATAACCTAAACCAAACACGCCCGTCTGCTGTTTGTCAAATCAAACGCACCCTTCGTGCTTAGTAATATCAAAACGCACCCTATTGCTTATATATGAACAAAACCAACGCTCCTGCTGCTAAACCCGCAACCAAACGCACTCTTTCTTGTTTCTATATAAAAACCAACGCGCCTTCGAGGTGGCTGTTACAACCAACCGAACGCACCCTTGGTGGTGGCGGCGGTGATGATGAGGATGGTGGTTCGGTGTGGAGGTGGTGATGACGATGAGGTGATGGCTGTGGTGTCGAGGTGGTTGTTGTGGTGATGATGTTGTCGATGATGGTGGCGACGAGTTGATGATGGCGGCGGTGGTGTGGGATGTCGTGGGGTAGCAGCCGAAGGGGAGGTGGCGGCGCGTGGACTAGTGGATCGAGTAGATCGGGTGGCGGGGAGCGTTTTGGAGCTCGGCCGGAATACTCGCCGAAAAACTTTTCTGGCGGCGGCGGCGGCGGTGGTGGCCGGAATCCGGCGGTGGCTGCCGGAAAGAGTGAGAGAGTGTGTGTGTATAAACAAAAATGAATATGAGATATTTGTTATAAATTTTATTTATATATAAAAGTTATAAAATAAAATGGCAAGTCCAAATAGTCTAGGGTTTATTTGTAAATATTTCCACAGGGACTAAAGTGTACTTTTGATATAATGGTCTGGGACTCGTTTGATCGTTAATGAATTGATTCATAACATGAAACTTACGCCATCCCCCACCCCTAAATAATTTTTCCCATAAAAACGAGTATTCATCGACTAATTTTCATAAACGTTTTATAAAATTTATTGAAAAGTTTATTATTTATTGTATATTATGTTAACTTTGTCCGAAAATGATCACCTTTTACTTGAATATTTGGCGTACTTTATCAAACGTTATGAATAAAATGAATAACTACTTTATTAAATATTAATATTTTATAAATGTGTTAATTAATATAATTTATTTTTTTCTTGTTTCTATAATCTTGCGAGGCATTTCAGTCACTTCCTGATGTTTTGGGTACGGGCAAAAACTAAAAAGTTGTCCGAATGTCGTTTTACATCAAATTGCTTTAGAGTCCGAGTCGTGAAAACGTGATTTAGTGGGTCGTTTTTGATACGTCAGCTTGGTAATAACATATATCTTTTTCTTTTTCCAGTCAAATAAGTTAAAAATAACTTTGTACATGAGATATGAAATAATAAATATGATTTTATGAATTAAAATATGTCCGAAAATTTTATCGATTAAGCGGTATAGTTGTTATGTGCCAATAAAAGGTCAAAGTCAGAAAGTCAAGTCAAATCTCCAAAAAGTCAAAGGGTAAAATAGTCATTTAAAATTTTCGAAAATTGCCGGATGTTACAGTACCTACCCCTTAAAGAAATCTCGTCCCGAGATTAAATTTGTGTTAACCGTTTGTGTGACCAAGAAAAGATTTTATGATTTATTATAACCATTTCTAAAAAGACGCTGATAACTTTTTTCAGCCAATTTAATGCTTTCGGACACTTTTCCTTATACTAACAAATTTTTGGCTAAGTTTGACCAGAATATTTAATCCATCAAAATAGGTATCTCAAAAATATCATTACATGTCCTATGACTGATATACACGCGTTATAAGGAAAATCTCTTAACAGTGAAAGCGTCGAAGGGAAAAGTGTAGTCGCGTGAGTATGTCTGTATAAGGTTTCAGTGTCAAGGACGGGGTCTCGTTTCTGTATCAGTGAATTTCGAGGATTATTAATGGACGTGGCTAATTAAAGTAAGTATACCAACTTTCTGAGCAAGTACTAGGAGTGTAGTCGAGACCTAAGTCTTCTACTTGTGGTCCGATGGAATAGATCAGACTATCTCTTTCGTCGATAGGTGTTTATCTAGTTTAAGGGGGGTTGCATTACCTATTGGATAAAGTTGTACAAGCTGGGACCGCTCCAGGACCCAACAACAGCAACCATCACGACAGTAACCCTAACAAATAGTGATGGGATGCCGAGAATGAGGACATTTCGAGAAACAATATTCCCAGAATAAAGCTTAACACAATGGAGGAGCTCGCGAGAGCGCTTCTTGTGATAGGCGGGAATATGGTAATCGTCGTTAGTTTCGAGGATTTGGAATCACTCCATTAGTTCAAGTGTGTAACAAGTCTGTTAGTTTCACGAACAGTTCGTGATCTGGGAATTTTTTTTTTTGCCGAGGATTCGTCATGGCAAAAGTAATAACATAGAATGAGATCCGGTAGTTCCAAGCGAGGCCTAAGGTTCTGCTGAGTGGTAAGACACGTTGTGTGTCTTAACCCTTTTTAACGGATTCCGTTGATTATCAGGTTCGAGTTCATACTCGTGTCATATTGGATACCATTAAGCCCACTCATTTATAATTCATTACTTACATAAAGGAGCGTCCTAATTTATGTAAGTAAGAAATGATAAACTTATGGTTCGGGGATTTACAATTTCTTTATTTAACTAAAGAGGCGTCCCAATCCTTTCAAATAAGAGATTATAAATCATCATACTTAATAATTCGATGCAATACGCGTTACTCACATATCCCTTCAAGGTGGTGGATAAACATGACGATGCATGTGCTTCTTGAGTATGGACGAGTGTTAAACTCGTCTTCGGGAAAGCGGGGAGTAAAACTATCAGGGGAAATCGACATAGAGTTCAAGATAGTTAATGAGTACTCGGTTAGAGTAAATAAGGTAAAGGTCTCGATGAACGAGTCAACATAGCAATCATCATATAAATCCTCCTATTACAAGTCCCGCCTATACAAGACTTGTAATACTTAGATTCACATATAATTCTATGTAAACAGAACTGTGACGAGTTTTGTTAACATAGCAATTATCATATCAATCCTCCATATTACAAGTCTCGCCATACCATGACTTGTAATACTTAGATTTTTCATTACATAATGCTATGTAACAATATTATGACGGCTTCGCGTAATACGTATTGTAATAAAGTAGGAGGAAAAAATATATTCTTAGAGATCATTGTTTAACTTACAATGTCTGAGAACGAAGTGAGACCATTGTGCAACTCACAATGTCTAAGCAATAAAATGAGACCATTATGCAACTCACAATGTCTTAAGGAAATGTTTATAGCTATTTATTTATTAACTATTATATAAATAAAACGTCGATATTCGCAAAAAGGGATGCAAGCATATATATATATATATATATATATATATATATATGTGTATGTCTTGTAAGCACTTAAAGTAACAAGTAACCTAAGCAAGTAAGCAAGTAGTGTGTATGCACTTTGAAAATGTTTGCTGTGAGGCAATGCTTGTGAAAACGGTTTATAGTCTAGGGTAAATTATGCAAATCAGTGCTCTGATACCAATCTGTAACAACCCCAAAAATGTGTTGAGCGGAAATATGTCCGGGACGTTACTTCATAAAAACACAGCGCTAGATACAGAGATACGACCTCTAATATTCGTTTGAAAAGCAATCTCGTTGATTTCCTTGAAATTGATATAACATTTGTCCCATAATTGCATCACAATGAAAAGCTTGAAAGCGATACAACGAGATTTGATCATTTGTATATAAGTAGAAATCCATGAATGAAATCTTGGCCAAATTTAGACTCCAATGCACATCAAGTAAGCAAAGATCTAATTCACCTGAGAAAACATGCATTAAAAGTGTAAAACATTAAAGGTGTGCGTTCATGCGTTTTGTAAGTTTATATGTCTTGAACCAAAAGTTCCGTAAAGTAGGTATGACCGTTTAAATCCTTAAATGTTCTTCCAAAATGTATGTATGATTTTTAGAAATCAAAAATTGTAAAGCATGCATGACCATTTAAATCCCCAAATAGTCACCAAAATGTATGTATAGTTCGAAACCCCCTGTGTTCAAGTATATATTACTACTTATTCAAGACAACGCGGCAAGTATTCATGTATATGTATTGTTGGCCCTATAGACCCAACCAATCGTATTCCGACCTGTTATAACGTTCGTTTGCCCAGTGATAGCTAATCACCCGAACGAGAATTGTCAATCCCGAATAGATCTATTTTATAACATTCGCGTGGACAACATTTATAACGTTCGTTTACCCAGTGATCGTAATCACCGAACGGGGATTCACAACCCGAATTAGATTTATTTATAACATCTTCGCGCTCCCCGCAAGTGATTTACAGTTCATGAAGTTGTGACGTAGACTTGTATGTACCCATCACAGGTGTCCCCTCCAAGAACACCCAGGCATTTATTTAAAGAATATGTACTCCCGTTACCGGTGTCCCCTCCAAGAACACCCGGGCAGTAATGTAAAGAATATGTACTCCCGTTACCGGTGTCCCCTCCAAGAACACCCGGGCAGTAATGTTGTTGTTATCAGTTCAATCCGCTTCTTAACTAAATCCAGTAATCATTTCAAAGTAACATATGCATTATGTCAAAAATGTAAGAAGTATGTATCCCTAGCGAAGCTATATAAATGAGTATGTAAACCAATTTGTAATCAACCATGTAAATGGCATTTGCAAACAAGCATGTTCTCACCCATAAATATATGAATAAACAAGTATTTCATGGGGTATGAATTCTCCGCAGTTGATGTCGTAAGAACGATTGGAGGAATGCAAATAATATTAAAAAATAGCATAACAGAAACCCGAAATAGCTCGACCAAGAAGTTGCGGTTTATCTTAACGGCTATGACCCACTAGCCTAGAGTAATGTATCTGGGTTTTCCGATAGGTGATTATATCAACGTGACATGTTGACAAAAATTTAGATCTCAAGTTGTAATAGTTTGGTGGTTGGTTAAATAAAGTAAATCGAAATGTGAACGAAAAGTATGTAATATATTCTGTATATATTACATATGAAAAATGAACAAGTATATAATTCGTACTGTGAATTATATAACAAAGACGAATAATCAAATAAATAATCGAGGTATATAATACTTTGTAAGTATTATATAAGAAACGTGAGAAAATAATTAAAACAACACATTTCGACATGTGTTCGAAAAAGTCACAATTACTTAATAAACAATCCTGTATAAAGTAAAACACACGTTTTAAAGTTACGAATCATGTAACGACGTTTTCAAAGCTTTTATAAAAGTTATACTTTTATCTTCTAGTCGGAAATATTATAAAATCTTATTTTATAATTTAGTACTTTGTTTCCTTGACGGATTTCTATAATAATAGAATTATAGTGAACATTACTAGGTATAGTAATTTATAGAAATTTTGGCATAACTTATTCGTTTATAAGACGTTTCCCATTTTTACAAAATCCAATGTTCTTCCATTTTCAATCAAACCGTGTTGCAATATCCTCGTGTTTTAGATATATATATATATATATATATATATATATATATATATATATATATCTAAACTAAACAAAATAATAATTATTACATTTATTTAACTTTAAAAACCACCATCCGGTTTTATGTTTATTAAATCTTACGATGTATTTATTAGTTGATTTATTATATAAACCAAACGCCCCTTATCTTGCTTCTAACCAACCAAACAACCTATAGTGTTTCTGCAGTACCAATCGCAACCCTACCATGGTGCTAAATCCCTAACGTGCCACCTTTGGTGCCTACATCAAACCAAACACACCCTATGGCTGGTTACAGCCAACCAAACGCATCCTTGTCTATGTACAACAACCAAACGCACCCTTATTCGCTGAACTCATATCCAAACGCACTCTTATGGTGTGATACGGACAACTAAACACACCTTGTTGCGTGTTTATGAATAAATCAAACGCACCCTTGCTGGTGCCTAATAAACCAACGCACCCTTTTGATTTACACAGCCAAACGCACCCTCTTTCGTTTATAACAAAACCAAACGCATCCTTTCGTTTCTATATAAAAACCAAACGTACCCTATTCGGTGACAACAAACCAACGCACCCTAGTCGGTCATAAACACGAACCAAACGCACTCGTGTGCTGGTGAACAGTAAACCGACGCACCCTTGTTGGTGAATATCAGTCAAACGTACCATTTCGTGTCTCCCTTAAACCAAACGCACCATTTCGTGCTAAGAAACCAACCAAACGCACCCTTGATGGTGCTAACACAGATCCAAACGCACCCTTTCGAGGTGTTATCAAAACCAAAACGCACCCTATTTGGTGAAATTGCCAAAACCAACGCACCTACTTGTTTTCTAGTTCAAACAAATGCACCCATGGCTGTCATATAAAACCAACGGCACCCTACGGGGCTATTACCTAAACCAAACTCGCTCGTCTGCTGTTTGTTCATAATCAATCGCACCTCGTGCTTGTATATCATAAACGTACCAGTTGCGTATAGATGAACAAAACCAACGCTCCTGCTGCTAAACCCGCAACCAAACGCACCCTTTTTTTTCTATATAAAAACCAACGCGCCTTCGAGGTGGCTGTTACAACCAACCGAACGCACCCTTGTTGGTGGCGGCGGTGATGATGAGGATGGTGGTTCGATGTGGAGGTGGTGATGACGATGAGGTGATGGATGTGGTGTCGAGGTGGTTGTTGTGGTGATGATGTTGTAGATGATGGTGGCGACGAGTTGATGATGGCGGCGGTGGTGTGGGCTGTCGTGGGGTAGCAGCCGAAGGGGGGTGGCGGTGCGTGGACTAGTGGATCAAGTAGATCGGGTGGCGGGGAGCGTTTTGGAGCTCGGCCGGAATACTCGCTGGAAAACTTTTCCGCCGGCGGCGGCGGCGGTGGTAGCCGGAATCCGGCGGTGGCTGCCGGAAAGAGTGAGAGAGTGTGTATGTATAAACAAAAATGAATATGAGATATTTGTTATAAATTTTATTTATATATAAAAGTTATAAAATAAAATGGCAAGTCCAAATAGTCTAGGGTTTATTTGTAAATATTTCCACAGGGACCAAAAGTGTAACTTTTGTAATATATGGTTCGGGGCTCGTTTGGACTAGTTAATGAATGATTCATAACACGAAACTTGCGCCATTGCGTTCCAAATAATTTTTCCCATAAAAACGAGTATTCACTCGACAAATTTTCATAAACGTTTTATAAAATTTATTTAAAACGTTTATTATTTATTTGTATATTACTGATAAACTTTGTCCGTAAAATGATCTTTTACTCGAATATTTGCGTCTTTAACAAACGTTACTGAATAAAATGATAACTAATTTATTAAATATTTTTATTTAATAAAAAGTGTTAATTAAATATAATTTAATTATTTTCTTGTTTCTATAATCTTGCGAGGGCATTTCAGTCACTTTCTGACTGTTTTCGGGTCTCGGGCAAAACTAAAAAGTTGTCCGGAATGTCGTTTTACATCAAATTGCTTTAGAGTCCGAGTCGTGAAAACGTGATTTAGTGGGTCGTTTTTGATAAGTCAACTTAGTAATAACATATATCTTTTTCGTTTTTCAGTCAAATAAGTTAAAAATAACTTTGTACATGAGATATGAAATAATAAATATGATTTTTATTTAAAATATGTTCAGAAAATTTTACCGTTATTCTCGGTAAATTGTTTTTGAGCCAAGAAAAGGTCAAAGTCAAAAAGTTAAGTCAGACCCAAAAGGTCAAGGGGAAAAATAGTTATTTACAAATTTTGAAAAATAGTCGGATGTTACGATCAACAACTTGTAACAAACATAAATGTCAGGCTATTCAAAACCAGGAATTAACATGGATATCCTAAGAATCAGATCTTTAGAGACTTTAATTCAGTTATCCAAACATGGAGAATGACAAGTTTCTGATGAACATGCTATGGGTTTTGTATGTTACATTAATAAGCAGAGGAGGACAAATCACAAAGATTATCATAACTGCTTATTTGCCTGTTTTCTCTCTCAAATGGAACCCAAGAAAGTGATTCAAGCTTTGGAAGATCCAAGCTGAATAGATGCAATGCAAGAGGAGCTTCTACAATTTCAACTTCAGCAGGTTTGGACACTGGTTAATCTACCTAATGGCAAGAGGGCCATTGGAACAAAATGGGTCTTTAGAAACAAAAAGGATGAGAGAGGCGTTGTAGTGAGAAATAAGGCAAGACTGGTTGCACAAGGTTATACCCAAGAAGAAGGAATTGATTATGATGAGATTTTTGCTCCCGTTGCTAGGATAGAAGTAATCAGGTTATTTTTGGCCTATGCATCATTTATGGGGTTTATTTTTGTGCCAGATGGATGTAAAGAGTGCCTTACTATTGAAGAGGAGGTTTATGTGTGTCAATCTCCTGGTTTTGAAGATCTATAGTTCCCTGACAAAGTATATAAGGTAGAAAAAGCTTTATATGGTCTACATCAAGCTCCTAGAGCTGGTTATGAGACCTTGTCTTACCTATTAATTGAAATGGATAGAAGAGGCATATAGATAAGGACTTTGTTCATCAGACGTACAAAGGTGATATCTTGTTAGTTCAGATGTATGTTGATGATATCATCTTTGGGTCTACTAAGAAGTCCCTATGTGATGAGTTTGAAGGTTTGATGCACAAGAGATTCCAAATGAGTTCTTTGGGAGAACTCACTTTCTATTTAGGGTTACAAGTACAACAGAAGAAGGATGAAATCTTCATTAGCCAAGACAAATATGTGGCTGAAGTATTAAAGAAATTTGATTTTGCCACTGTGAAGACAACAAGCACTCCCATGGAGCCAAACAAAGGCATGATTAGGATGAAGAAGCTGATAGTGTGGATGTTCATTTATACGATCATGATTCGGATCATTGAGGTTTAAAGCTTCTAGGCCATGACATAATGTTTGTCGTTTGTGCTTGGCAAGGTTCATGTTGCCTCTAAATGTCACATCTTCATGCTGTGAAGAGGATCTTTAGATACTTGAAAGGTCAACCTAAATTGGGCCTTTGGTATCCTAGAGATTCACCATTTGACTTGGAAGCTTTTTCTGATAGTGATTATGCTGGAGCTAGCCTTGACAGGAAATCCATAACAGGAGGTTGTCAATTTCTTGGCAAGAGGTTGATTTCATGGCAATGTAAGAAGCAGACTATAGTTGCAAATTCTACTACTGAAGCAGAGTATGTTGCTGCTGCTAATTGCTGTGGACAGGTGCTATGGATCCAAAATCAAATGCTTGATTATGGGTTCAACTTCATGAACACCAAGATTTTCATTGATAATGAAAGCACCATTATGTATTGGAAGATTCCTGTGTTTTTTTGTTTTTGTTTTTCTTTGTTTTTTTTTTTACTCTAAAACCCAGGCACATAAAGATTAGGCACCATTTCATCAGAGATTGTTATGAGAAGAAGTTGATTCAAGTGATTAAGATTCACACAGACCACAATGTTGCAGATCTTCTCACAAAGGCTTTTGATGTTAGCATGTTTAACTTTCTAATTGCTAGCATTTTATACTTAATCTCTGAAGTATTGTTTGAGGGGAGGTTAATGTGTTTGGATAACAGTTCTTAACTTTTATTCATAGGTTATGCATTAAATATGGATCCTCATGAATTCTCACATGTCTATCTAGTCTTTTCTAGTATGCTTGTGATGAATAGAGGCATGTTGTTGTATAATTATTGAAGACAGAGTTAATACTGTTAGATATCTCTTAGTACTGCTGGGCTTAGTTTATACTGCTGGGATATCATTAGAGCCAAAGTTACAACTGCTGAGCAAATTCTTAACCATGAAGAGTATTTAAGGGGAGGTTAGTTTAAGAATGAATGTAAGGGATTAAAAATCAGTAGATATGGATGAAGGGTGGAGACAACACTGATCACTAACCCACATCCACATTTTCTAAAACTTACAATATAGGAAACCAATCATTGTTCCATCATCCAGACCATTCAATCAAAAAGACCCATAATCCTAGGAAGCCATAAGGGACCCACCAAACCCCCAAAAAATCAACCCCCTCCAAAATGAGGATATCTCAGTCTAGTGGACCTATTAACCTTGTTACTTAATGAAGATGTCTATAAGGAGTGGAAGACAGAATCGGAAAGGGCTGCCAGTAGGCTCTAGCTTAGATGCAGTCAGGACAGTGGTAACTATTTAGGTCACAATCCATGGCAAACTTAATGAGTAAAATCTTCGGGAAACTGATTAAGGTAGTGGTCCCAGGTGCCACGATACCATATTAGGAGGAGTAGGATCTATCAAAACTAGCTTTGAGACTAACATTTAAAAAGTCCAAAGATCCACCTCTCTTAAGGTTAACACACAGGAAGTGGGAAGACAGTATGAAACTATTGGGAATTGATGGGAACTAGTACAAAATTGTCAGATTTGGTGAGCAAAAAGAAAAGGAGAGATGTTGTGAGTTGAAACAGAACAGACGAAGCTGTGTGAATCAATAATAAATGAGTGTTATGTGGAGCAAAAAGAATTGAGAGTATTGTGGCATAAAAACAGAAAGAGAGGTTGTGGAAGAACTAATTGATGATTAAAAGCCTTTTGGAATGAAATTCGAAGTTATTGCTAGTATCTCAAAACTTAATGATGTTAGCCTTAGGTTAATATTGGATATAAAAATTAATGCTTTCTAAGCATAAAAGTTTCTACTGCTGGTTACATTTATTGCCTGCTACAGCTTACTTATGCTGTTAGTTACTGCTGCCGGGTTACTTAATGCTGTTAGGCATACCATAGTGCTGTCAGTTTAAGTTAATGCTGTTAGGCATAATTTAGTGCTGCCAGTTCAAGTTAATGCTGTTGAGGGTGATTTAATAAATACTTCGATTTAGGGTTTCATTTGATTCTTTATTCGATTCCGATCATGAAAAGTTCTAAACGTACCTAACTCAATTTCATCTTTTACTCATCTAATCTCAAAACAATGTTCAACCATAATTGTGACAACTCAAATATAGTCGCCTTCTTGGAAAAAACTGCACTGAAAGTGATGGGTTTCATTGATAATTATTATTTTCTGAATGCAATCAAATTCATTATGTTTAATGTCAATCTACTATCTAACATCTTGCATTGAACTAGTTATGGGCAACAGCAAGGGCAAAACGGTTAATGGTAAACAGTCAGTTACAAGCCCTAGTTGATAAAGAACGACGGTTCCATCCCCGAGATAGCATTAGAAGTGCTCTTCTCTTAGAAGATGCAGGTGGTTATTGAGGTTTGCCAAAGCTATAAATCTTTGAAGAACTGTCAAGGATGGGTATGAAAAACCTTCTCAAAAGCTTACATTGTATAAAGCTTTTTTTCTCCCACAATGAAAGTCTTAATTCCTACCCATTACGTAATGCTCTTAGTGCCAAGACCACTGCAAGGAAGAATTCAGTAGATATGGCCTTGCAATCACATGTTCCAGCCCCAACCAAAATTTAATCTGTCTAAGTACATTTTTGATGCTATGGTAAACACTTAGATGGAGGGGTTAAATTTCTGATGTATCCACGATTTCTAAAAGTTTTTATTAATCAACAGCTTGAGATATGTCACATACCCCAATCTCTTACTTAAAACCCAACACACCTCCACACTATATCCCCAATAACTCTCATTACCCCTCAAAAATTACGAGTTACACATCATTAATCCCCCAATATTAACCCTCCACCACCATAATCTTTTGTCTCAACATCAACACCGCACAACCCTACCCCCAAACACAACCCCAAAACCACCAACCCACTCCTCCCCTAACCTCTTCCTCTCACCATCCAATTCCTAACACACATCAACTCCATTTCATACCCCCCCATATCTAGATCCAACCCCAACCCCTTCACCACACCCCAATTTTTTTTTCTTTTCCCTTTTTTTCCCCTCTTCCCCCCCCCCCCCCCCCCCCCCCCCCCCCCCCCCCCCCTTTGTTTGTTTATTGTCCCCCCCCCCCCCCCTAATGTGTTTGTGTGTGTGGTTTTTGCCTTGTGTTGTGTGAGGATAGATTGAAACTCACTTATTTTGCTTGGATATGTTGTACAAATTGTTGAGAGAGTCCTTGACCTGGCAACATACCTAAGGACTGCTCCAGCTCAGGAGATCATAAATTCTATAGCTGGAGAGTAAAAAGTTAGAGAGATAACAGGTAAGAAAACTACATAAATTCAAGAGATTGGTAACAAGGTTGGGTGTCCACAAGAAGAGTAGAATACTCAGATGTAAAAGTTTGGTGTGCTGACGGATGCATTCAATTAGGGGAGGAGGGGGGGATTGAAGACATTGACTATGGATGCTAAAGTTTCTTTTAGTTGATGAACTCCAGGGGCGGAAACGAAGGTCAGATGATGCAGAAATGTTTGATACAGATACTCTTATTGGTAATGAAGTTTTTGCTGAAAATGATATGATTGAAAAAGACCAAGATATGATTCCTAAAGAAGTTAGTACTGCTGCTCCCTCTACTACTGTTGTGCCACCACCTGATATAACTGAAGTAGAGATTACCTTAGCTTAAACATTGGCTAAATTGAAGAGTACAAAATCTAAGGTTATGATATAAGAGCCGGTACAGAGTACAGCCACAACAGCACCTTCAACATATTTTAAGCGAAAGATTACATTTCTGAGATGCTTGGTGAAAGTACTACAAGAACATCAACATCAGTATCTTCTTCAAGCATCAAGGATAAAGGGAAAGCTAAGATGGATGAACCTGAAGTGCCATTGAATAAAAAGGATCAAATTGCTCTTGATGAAGAAATGGCTAGAAATCTTGAAGCTCAAATACAAGCTGAACTCATTGAAGAAGAAAAGCTTGCAAGGAAAAAGGAAGAGGAGGCCAACAAAGCTTTGATTGAATCATGGGATAACACACAAGCTATGATGGAGGAAGATTTTGAATTAGCTCAGAGGCTATAAGCAGAAGAACAGGGAGAGATAACCATTGAAGAAAGATCAAGACTGTTTATAGAGCTCATGAAAAAAAAGAAAGAAACACTTTGCAAAGCTTAGAGCTGAAGAGAAAAGAAGAAATCCATCGACTAAAGCTCAAAAGAGAAATCTAATGTCTACCTATCTCAAAAACATGGGTGGATACAAATATAATCAGTTGAAGAGAAAGAGCTATGATGAGATCCAGAAGTTGTTTGATAATGAAATGAAGAAGGTAAATACTTTTATTCCTTTGGATTCAGAGGTGATGAAAAGCAAAGAAGGAACAGAAGATGAACTTAAATCTGATAAGTCAAAAAAGGAAGAAAGTAGTAAAAAGAAAGCTGAAGGCAGCAGAAAGAAATCAATTGGTAAGAAAAGAGCAGGGAAAGAGCAAAAACAAGATTCTTCCAAAAGACAAAGAATAGAGGATTACTTCTGATTACAAAAATTCTTTGAGTTTGATTCATGTTTGGAAAATAGGAATATGGACTTTTTAACCAAGTTCATTAGACATGAGGTTAAGCATTAAACCTTTTTATCCTCGGTTAATGATCATTTTATTAGCCAATCCTCACAAGGCTAATATCTAGTTGTCAAAGATAAACAACATGGAAATCAATCATATAGCCGAAGTCTTTCTACCTATATCCGAACTAGTATGATGATCAAATGATGATTAAGAGATCTGAGTGTAAAAATATCAAGTTCATATTAATAATTTCCAAATTTATTAGTTTATCCAAGTTAGATCTATAGTTTCCTTATAATCCCCAAACAAACATGTTTAACTACTCCATATTCATAGAATCAAAACACATAATAAACATGATCAATTTAGAATTCATAATATAAAAGTAGGGAAACATGTTTATACTAAATTCAATAGTAAATAGTTTACTGCTTATAAGAATCTTCCTTCGAACGATATTATAAAAACTTGTAAATTCAACTATAATGACTATAACAACTCCTTAACACAAACTTCTGAGATCAAATAGTATCTTCCTTCGATTATAACCCAGAATGTGATGAAGAACAAGGTGATTCTTCAACAATTCCACTAGAACTTCTTCCTAACCATTCTTGATCTAAGATGAGATGAATTGAGATTGAGAAGTGTTGAATTGTATGATTTGAGCCTCAATTTCATGCTTAATTTATAGTTGAAGGAAGGGTATCAGTTGTGGGAAATGGCAAGCCAAGAGTTGCATCAATAATGTCAATCATTACTATCTTTGAGTAACTACAGGTGAAGTACGCCGCACTAGAAAAATTGTGCGCCGCACTTGGTGTATAATTAAATTGCATTTACTTCGCTTTAAAGTATGCCGCACAATAAGAATTGTGCGCCACACTTTAACCTCGTTCATTAATTCTTCATTAGAATCTCTTCTAGATCATTCTTATAACGACCGTTAGTGAATTTAATGGGATTTCTTTGCACGTTTAGTCCTTTTATTCATTCTTGGTCCTGAAATGATTATTGCACAACAGACAACCAAACTTTGCAATATTTCATGTGTTAACATATATATTTCATGTATTTTTGAGGGATATTTTATGTATATTTGGAGTGTTATCAAATCCCCCTATACTTAGCTTATTGCTTCCCCTCAAGCAATCAAAGCGAAAGTATTTTGTTTTAATAAAACAAATTAATGATCACAAGCATAGATAACGCGACAAAGCAACTCACAATTTTTTTTATGGATATGATTCTTTTCACACTCGCTCAATTTAGTAAAATAGATAGTAAACTGAAGTCACTCATACGTACAGTCATGAAATGTTCAAATTACCACATGCTTGTATAGGAAACTAAACTTCACCGACATGGCGTAAGCACCAAATATAAACATCAAAAGAGGTAATTTATTTAGTGATATTATTTATTTATTTGTTGAAAAATTGAAAACTAATCTAATAACATACTTGATGAGAAGGAAAGAGAGGTGATTCTAGAGAGAGAGTGGGTTGGATGAACACTTAGAGAGAGAAAGTAAACATAGAAATAAAATGCATAAGTGAGTGAAAAATGAACAACCAACCACCTCTCCAAGGCATGGAGAGGTGTATAAATACTTACATATGGTCGTGGGCTTGGGCCTTTATGGGTTTATTCATAGGATTTTTGCTAACTTCCTAAGTAAGTTTCCAAAAATTAACTTAACGAGCTAACTACAGTTATCTATGGAAGTGACTGACACTTTCGTGTTCCTAACAATCTCCCCCTAAGGGAGGCCACTCCATTTTACAAAAAACGTAATCCTAGCATACTATGCTTTACCATTAGTCTTGAGCTCGTAGTCTTTAACTTCAATCATTAACTTGTCAATTAAGGTAGTGATCATGGACTTTAGGCTTGAGCTTGTTCCTTTATCTTGACTTGTATGTGAAAATGTGATCTTGAACACCTTGAGATCATCAACCAAGCATAATCTTGTTTCGCCATCTTGTAAACTTTACCATCTTATGAACTTGTGACTTTTGGACCGAAATGCTCATACCTTTCTTGATTTGTCAACTTGAAAAGCTTTAACATTGCATCTTTCTTGAAGTTCTTTAACTTTAACACTTTGTCACTTCAAGAAGGACGTACGGTATCAGAGTAGCAGAAGTCTTGAAACATGTACTTGAGCTTTCATGATGTCTTTATATTTGTCGGTCGGGTATGAGCATGTGGCTATGAATCTGTAAATCTGCTGGAATCAGGTAGCTCCATGTCCATCTTTATATAATCCTAAAATAAAATTGTTAGCAATAAATCTAGGGGACGAATATGGCTTTGTCATTCGCCCGTGTTTGGTTGGAGTAACCTTCGAATCTGTGAGGATCGACCTATGATCAAGTAGATTCAATTTAAGAAGAATCTCTTTGACAGGATTTCCAACTGTAGTATTAAATCTTTCTAACACATATGTATTGGATTCATCGTACTCAACATGTTCTCATTATCAGAACGTCTCAAAGCGGACAACATGATAAGAGTGAACCAATGAGTTACTATCTCACCGATGGAAATAAAAAAATTGATTTGAAAATCAATCGACGTGTCACTTGCTAAAGTGGTTTTGTGACACATCAAGAGTGTTAATCATTTCAAAATTCATTATCAATCGTCAATTCATAACCTGGAACAAGTTTGATTCTTATAGAATCGCACCATCGTTTCTTTCCACTTGTCTCAAGTTTGATTCGTATAGAATCACATAAGTCACCTACCATGAGCTTGTTTGATGTTGGCTCAAGCAGGATTTCCATCTTTATTGTGAACAATATCACTCGGATGTTCTGGCAAAATCACAAGGATAATGCGTAGGACTCTTAATGTATATCTTGTTATTTACATTGTATGGCTTAGCAAGCATAATTTGACAAGTGTCCTAATGAGATTTATGGATGATCTCTTTTGGCTCTAGACTCAATAGTGCACTTTGGTTTTAGTGATCGGATGCTGGAGCAGACTGCTACCTTTTCAATATCAACTAAGTTAGAGTGAGAAAGTCGATAGAAATGCGTGTAATCTCCATGAGAAATGAAACAAGAGTCTGTTAAGAAACCTTGAGTGGCTAGGGAGGGTTGTGCATAGCGTCACTAGGTCCATGACAGTCTTCAATGTCAGACAACAACTTAGTGTTTTCGACAGTTTATGTATTGACCCGGTTTCCGCCTAAGTGTATGGAGGGCTTCTTTCTTTTCACCCTTTATCCTTATAATTCTTTTTCATTCTTCAACCCCTTCAGCGCTTACCGAGACTTCATGACTAATACCTTGTTGGGTTTGTTCCAGTATTAGCTCCATCTTAGTCGACACTCTTCCTTTATTCTTACTTTTACTCCTTTTGTATCATACCTAAGAACTTCTACACTAACTAGTAGATATCCCTGGGTAGATCCCTCTAGTTCTGACTGGATCATGGGATTTGAATACCTATGCCTAACCACCTTATAACTCCATAAATTTAAGTATATGGTCGGTCTTTTGGGTATATCATCAAAATCCTTCAAAAACCATTGAAAATTTCAATCAAAGTGTTTGATATAAATATCAAAAATATTTACACTTTGAGAGTTTTTCATTATCACTAAAAGCTCCCCTTAACACGTGCATCGTAATCGTAGTACATGCTAAGTGTAGAGTGCATTGAGTCCATTTTATATGATCACATTTCAGTACAAATTAGATGCAGTTTAATCATATTTTCTCCCCTTATCCAAAATGTTAATCCCTTGATATTTTGGATATCAATTGATTAAATGTTCGGGGATAAAATGTTACTAAAAATATATAAGGAACAATTTAATGCCCCCCTTTAATATTTGAGGGTATATAAGATAGTGCTTAGTACAATAATTTGAATTTACTAAGAAATTCTTGAAAATTTTGTACTCGAGCACTCCTTATTATCACCATTAAGTCTACACTACATATAT